>JARHVA010003634.1:470000-520000 GCA_037957365.1 Torreya grandis | reverse complement strand
CTAACTTGGATATAGAAGGAAATCCAAGTCTCCCAAAAACTTTCAAGATCCCTCAGGGACACAAACTCTGACTGAAGCCAAAGTAGGAAACACCTATAGGTTTTATATGGATTGGTATCCATTCTATACTTAAAAGTGCATGAGGCTTACATCTATGAAATAACCCTTTTGATCCCCTAGGGGACCCATCATTCCAATAATAACCACTTTTTACTAGTGTAATAAGTCAATTTTAACCAGACTAGAAACTAGCTTGGGCAATTGAAGCAAGAGGCCCAGGTCTCAAAATGCTCAAAATTACTAACAATATGATTCTCACTGCATAAACAACCAACCTACATACATAAGGATATCAAATTCTCAAAGAAGCCTTCAAGGTCCCCAGAGCACCGAAACCTTGATTGAATCCAAAAGGAGAAAACACATATTAGTTTTCTCCATGAACTAGGAACCATTCTAGACTAAAGGAGCATGAGGCTTTGGCCTCTTCAATAATAATTTTGATCATTTGGGAGACTGAACATTCTATTATTTTAATTGAAGCCCATTTTATATGGATCAAAAACCATCTTGGACTAATGAAACAAGAAGCCCAGGGCTCAAAAGTACCAATTGGGTCACAAAAGACCATCAGACTAATTTGATTAGATCGGAAGCCATCTTGGACCCAACTAGAGGTCTAAGTCTCCAGATACAATAAAGAGGGATAAAGGCTTTCTGGGACCCCTACAAGACCTAATTTGAACATGTCACTTCTAAAAGTAAAGCAAGAGAACGATACCAACAACAAGGGTATGGAACCCATCCTCAAAATAGAACATTCCAGAATTTGTCTAGGTCCAGACCCACCTTGGGTACATAAAGAGGCCCAAGCCTCCAAGATAAGAGTGCCCAAACCCATCTTTAGAGAATGTTTTTGAAAAAAAACAAATCATTTCCAACCAATAAAATAATGGGCAGTTGAACAATGGCCAGGCAAAACCATAAGTGAGACCAGGGTCCCAAAAGAGATTAATAATACAAGAGATTCATGAGATATTCATAAGAACCCCCAAACTTAAACATAAAAAAGACTTACTATTGTGGCTCTGCCTCTCCCTTTCACTTATAGCCAAATATTGCATTTTCTAGATCAAAACCATTACAAAACCATTCTTTAGGATTCTACTTCTTCTAGAGCCTGACTAAAAGCTTGAGGCACAACTACAATCCCCCAAAACTAAGAGATAAATTTTAGCTTCAAAACCATACATCGAAGATTGGAAAGAGCTTGTAGCTGTAAGTTAAAACAATCAAACCTCGTGCTAGCAAGTATCCATTTCAATGATTACTTAAGGAGATTAACTAGGAGCAGAGTTCTCATCTGTGGATAGCACTTGAGAGACCTTAGAACAAACCTACATGAAAGAAGGAAACATCTTCCCAAAATAAGGTGAGCCACCATCCGCAAAGCATTCTTCCAAAGCAAGAAGATTTCAAAACAAACCACAAGAGAGAAACTCAGTGGAACAATATGCCACGTCATCCCCTTAAACACATATAAGTCAATGTCAAACAATGGATAAACTTAAACTGGGTTTAATTTCATGATCAAAATGAGAGATCTATCAAAGTTTAGAGAGTCAGTCAGGAAAATCAAGACTAGAGAGGTAGACTGGGAAAATATGCCCCATAATCTACATATCACACCAAGAACAACTCTAGCCAGGGAGATATTCACTTTATTTTTTTTATTTTTTTATGTTTGATTTGAATTCAACTAACCTCATACACTATCTATATACCTCAACTAAAATTCAATTCTATTTATGTGTACTCTGACTTCTCTTTAAAACATGAAACCATCTTGCTCTTTCTAGACCAACTTGTAGGTGGTTAGGTGTTTGAATGCATTTTGAGTTTCAAAATCTTAAATAGAAACCAATAATAAATATTAAGACCTCAACTATAAAAAATACTATTTGATATTTTATAAATCTTATTTGTCATTGTCAAAGTGGAAAGAGAGTTAAATGTTTAAGGACAGATAATGGGGGTGAATATTGTAACTATGCATTTGAGTCATTTTGTGAAAGATGTGGTATTAATGTACAAAGAACAACTCCATATACAACTCAACAAAACTGAGTAGCTGAACGGATGAACAGAACTCTTCTAGGAATGGCTCGTTATATGTTGCATTTTAAAATCCTACATAATAAATTTTAGGGTTTGGCTGTTTCTTGTGCTGCACATATTGTGAATAGAATTCCTACTAAAGCCTTCAAACATGTTACTCCTGAAGAAGCATGGAGTGGAAGAAAGCCTCGTGTTGGGTATTTTAAAGTGTTTGGTTGTCTTGCTTGGGCACACATTCTTGATGAAAAGAGAAAAAAGTTAGAACCAAAGAGTCAGAAGTGTTTATTTATGGGTTATAGTGAAGAATCAAAGGCTTATAGGTTATATGATTTGGCAACAAATAAGATTTTTGTTAGTAGAGATGTAAAGTTTGACGAAGAATCACAACTTATTGCCACTTCTCATTCAAAAAATGCCTCCAATTTTTCAAATATTTTACAAGGAAATATTGATGAAGATGAGTTGTGCACTTCTACAAATGATAACAATACCATTGAAAATGAAACAACTAATTTTTTTGACCAGCCATTCTCTATAAGTAGTGATGAAGAAGAATTTTCAGCTACACAAAAGATAAGGAGCATTGAAGATATATATGGGCAAGGGCCAAAACTCCAAGAAAAGAATGGTAGTGCTCTTATAGCCAAAGTGTTACAGATTAATGATCCAATTTCATATGAGCAAGCTAGAGGGAAGAAAGAATGGGAGCAAGCTATGAAAGAAGAATATGATGCTTTGGTGAAGAATAAAACTTGGGAACTCGTGCCATTTCCCAAAGGTAAGAATGTGATTGGTTACAAATGGGTTTTTAAAAAAAAATTTAAATCAGATGGTTCTATAGAGAAATTTAAAGCTAGATTGGTTGCTAAGGGATTCAATTAAGAAGAGGGTGTTGATTATGAAGAAACATTTGCTCCTGTTATTAAAATGAATACGGTTATAATTATTCTTTCTTTGGCTACTAGTCTTGGGTGGCATATTCATCAAATGGATGTTAAAAATGCATTTTTGAATGGAGATTTATATGAAGAAATATAAATGGATCAACCACATGGTTTTATAGATCAAAAACATCCTAACTTTGTTTACAGATTAAAGAAGTCACTTTATGGACTTAAACAAGCACCAAGAGTTTGGAATGAGAAGATTGATAGGTATTTTCAACTTTATGGGTTTAAGAAATGTAAATCAGATCCAAATCTTTATGTGAAGAGAGTGCAAAATGGCATTATTCTTGTTGCAGTTTATGTAGATGATTTACTCATAGCTGGATCAAATATTGGGCTAATTAATGATTTGAAATCAGATCTTAAAAGGGCATTTTATATGAGTGATTTGGGTGAACTAAATTATTTTCTTGTCTTGCAAATTAGTAGGCTACATGATGGGTTGTTCATCTCTCAAACAAAATATGCTTTGGATCTTTTAGAAAAATTTAAAATGCTTGAATGCAAGCCAACCCCTACTCCTTTCCAATCTGGAGTTAAGCTTACTAAGGAATGTACCTCCAAGAAAGTAGATGCTACTTTATATAGACAGCTTTTTGGTAGCTTGGTTTATCTAACCCATTTCAGACCAGACATTTGTTTTGCAGTCAATATGGTATCTAGATTTATGCAGGAACTGAAAGAAAGTCATTGGTTGGCTGCCAAAAGGATTTTGTGATACATTCATGGAACCATTTACTATGGCATACATTATAGTTACAAGTCTTCAGTTTCTTTGATTGGCTTTATAGATTCTGACTGGGGTGGTGATATAAATGACCAAAAATCTATTGGAGGCTATGTTTTTCAGCTTGGATCAAGCCCTATTACATGGAGTAGCAAAAAACAAACAACTACATCATTGTCTTTTGCGAAGCAGAATATAGAGTAGCAAAAGAAGTAGGAAAGGAAGCAGTTTGGATTTGAAATATTTTATTTGAGCTTGGTTTTGGACAAGATTCAACTACTACATTGTATTGTGATAATCAAAGTGCCATACAAGTTGCAAACAATCCTATTTTTCATGCTAAAACAAAGCACATTGAGATTGATGTTCACTATATTCAGGATCTTGTTCAAGAAAATTTTGTTAATCTCCAATTTTGTCCAAGTGAAGACCAAGGAGCAGATATATTTACTAAGAGTATGCTTGAGGCCAAATTTTAGAAATTATGCGATATGCTAGGCATGATTGAGGCCAACATTAAGGGGGGATAGTTATATAATGTTCCCCTCTCTTTTGTATTTTCTTTGTATTCTTCAAGCCAATCTTAAGGGGTGATGTTAGAATGTTAAAAAATGTCTAGAAGATACCAAGAAGATGAGACTTTCTAGAGTCTTCCATAAAATAATCTAGGCAAAGAGGAGAACAATCTAGATTGAAAGTAGAACATTCCAAAGATGTGGACTATTCTAGAAATTAGGAGTTTTTAGATTTTGTATTGCAACTATAAATATGTGCTGAGCACAAGCAAATCAAGGTATTAGAAAAGCATATGAAAGCATTGGAAAACTTTTGACTGGATTGAAGTGTTGGATGACTGTAAGCAAGTTCCAGTAATATGTTATTGTTTTAGATCTATTTATGCTCTATTTTGCCTTGTTTCTAACATCATAACAGTTGTTAGAAATATATGTACACACACACACACAGATATATATATATGTATATATATGTGTGTGTGTGTGTGTGTGTGTGTGTGTGTGTGTGTGTGTGTGTGTGTGTGTGTGTGTGTGTGTGTGTGTGTGTGTGTGTGTGTGTGTATGTATGTATATACATATATATGTATGTATATACATACATATATGTATATGTATATATATACATATATATGTATATATATACATATATATGTATATATATGTGTGTGTGTGTGTGTGTGTGTGTATATATATATATATATGTATATACATATATATGTATGTATATATATATATATATATGTATATACATATATATATGTATGTATATACATATACATATATGTATATATACATATCTGTATGTATATATATACATATATGTATGTATGTATATATATATGTATATATATATATATGTATGTATATACATATTTATGTATGTATATACATATATGTATGTATATACATATATATGTATGTATATACATATATATGTATGTACATATATATGTATGTACATACATATATGTATATATATACATATATGTACATGTATATATATACACATACATGTATATGTATACACATACATGTATATGTATACACATATACACACACACACACAGATATATATATATATATATATATATATATATATATATATATATATATATATATATATATATATATAAACAATGAAGAACACAACAAACTTAAATAAATGAAACACCAATTCCAAAATAATGTCAAATTTCTAGCTCCCCTCATCACCATAAAAAGAAGAAATCACCTAATAAAATGTTTTCATTATCATTACAGAACTTAAAATAAATAGAAAAATGGACCAATGACCAACAAATACACATACTTACAAAATACTTGCACATTTTTTTAGAACCTGGTGAAAGCCTTAGATTTCTTCCATTAGAATAAAACCTACATGTTTAAAAAAAAATAACATTGTTAATGTGTATTTACATTAAAAAACATTTATTTTTTGTCCTATCTAACAATAATAATTATTATTTAAAAAAATAAAGAGATAAATATAATTAAAAACAAAAAAAATTGGTCACTTTGATCAAAACATGGCCACTCCCCATTGTTCAAAGTCTCCCATACATCTTAGAAATATCAAAGTCTAGGAGAGCCCAGTTGAACGAATAAGCATCACATTGTTAGTTGCTAGCATATCAATCCCCCCAAGGCTACCAAAAATGTCAAAGCTAGGAAGCATTCATCTAAATAAGGAGGTGCCACCTTGCTATTTATCAACACAAGCTCCCAAGTATTCTTGGACAATTTGAATTAAAAAACCTTATTAAATACCAACCACCCCACCCTCCACATGTTTGAATTAATAGAGTATTTTTTCCTAATTAATACAAACATGTTTGATCAAAAATTTAATAATGACCTCATGTACAAGAAATTATTTTTATTGATACTCTTACATGCCATAAAATATTATTTTTTATTATTTCTCCAACGTATGTATTTATTTTTCTCCTATATAGGTACCAAAAATGTATATTTATGCCTGGGACCCATGAGAGGCATCAGATGTTGGGAAAGCCTAATCCACTGAAGACACATCAAGTCCCTAGATGTGAGTGTTACCATTCTCCTACACATGTCAAATATGTCAAGACTTGAGAAAGTCTGGCTAAATAAAAACATAGCAGGTGGATAGTTCTTAGATTTGTCACTCACCATAACTTCTAGAAAAATCAATGCCCAGGAGAGCCCACCCAAAAAAAGAGGCACCAAATTGGCAACTATCACCACTATGAGTCCCCCAAACTTATAATATATTTCATAGACATGTATGTCAAATCTAAATAAAGAGACACCATGTCATTAGTTGTGAGTGAAACTAGTTCCCCAAACTTGAAAAAGATAACATAGTCAGGAAAATCACAATCCAATGAAGAAATGACATACTACCACTTGATAGTTTGGTAAGCCCTCCACATATGTTAGATATGTCATAGTCTAGGAGAACAATACCCACTAAAATGCTACCACATTGACTAATACATGACTGAAATGATCACCACCCAAGATCTCAAGTAGTTCAGAATAAACTACACATAAAACTCAAAAGCTTACAAGAGCATGGACCATGTGCACAGATAATGTATCCCATGCTTCAATAGAAAAATATATACCATCAATAATCATCCACTTGTTAGGCATATTAGTAGTATTTTAGATAAAAAAATAAACTAGTCTAACATGCATGAAAGAGACCAAAACTAGTTAACACACTGAATAAAATAGCATGGGAATAACTATATCTAGAGAAATAAAACATTGGAAAATAGTCTCTAGTATAAGAAAATAACATTTCTTAATCCCATGAAAAATAGAAATTGCAACCAATCCCAAACATTGTTAACCATAATAACAAAAAGACCATCCTAAAACTACTTAAAAGCTACTCAATTAACCCACTAACCCACCGAAGAGTCCTAAGGAGGATAACACCTACACCACCTCTAAAATGGTAAAAACACCTTTAACTACACACAAAGAAACCACTGATAAGATTGGCAAGCAAAAAACCACCAAATCCACCATAGGCAAACACCTAGAATGCCCCAAAAAAAAAATGCCATCTTCTACATTTGAGTAGAGACAGAGATTTTACAAGAATAAAAAACACCCAAAAAAACATTTAAAATCAAACACTTCAAAACATAGGTAGAAGCGAAAGATACTAAATAAACCATCATAGGCTTAAAATTATTTTTGTATAATTTGAAGTAAAAAATTACCATCTTCAAATTTTAAGCAAACACATAGAGATTCGAGATGAAAAAAACACAACCCAAAAATTAAGACTCTAAAAATCAAAATATTCTAAGGACAAGCAAAAACCTAGGACACTAAATAAACCATTATATGTTCACAAACATTCTTATAAAATTTGAAACCTAAGAATCCTAATCCCATAATCTAGAATTAATCAATATTCACATAGCTTTTTTCTTTTCTTTTTTTTTTCCATCCATCACTCCAAATGAAAATGCCAACCAACAAACATCATATTCACATCACATATCTTTTCAACTCAAATCTTGATTGTATATAAAATCGCATAAACCTTATAACCTGACACAAAAAAGAGTGAATCAGATTAACCCAGACTATTGCACATCAATAGTAATTCATTCTTTTTTTGGGACATATTAAGCCATAGCCAAAATAAATATAATAATAATGCCTTATTAAATATCAACCCCCTCCCCCCTCCATGTTTGAATTGACACCTCTATGATTGTTCTTCAAATTAATAAAAAGTCTTAATTTTGCCACTTAATACAAATGTGTGTGATTAAAACTTTAACAACAACCATATGTACAAGTAATTATTTTGATCAATACTCTTATGTGTCAAAAATTATTATTGAAAATTACTTTTCTGATGTCCTTATGTTTTATTTTCCCTACACAAGTACTAAAATTTTATATTTTAAATACATAAATTCTATTTTCCTAGATTAATGGTCATGCCAAAATATAATAAATAGTCTTAATTATCCCACCCAATACAATAATTTTTTTGATAAATATCTTTCACGTAATCACATGTACAAGCAATCATTTATATTGATGTTCATGTAGAAAGAAAAATCAAACCCAATGTAAAAAATCAAAAACTCACTCAACTTTCATTACCTGCAATCAGTTAATCCCATTCACCTCAAAATCAACACCATGCCATGTAGACACTAGTAATCTTATTAACTTTAACCAATCATAGTACATAAATATCATAGACATGACTATAAATAGAATATTTGTTAAATGAACATAAGACATATTACCAATTCTCAATATGAACACTATCTCAAACCTGATAGAGATTTCAACACATGGGAGAGTATAGCTAATTCTAAAAGCACCAAATTACCATCTATCGATCCAAATAATCATTAGGATGTATCAAAGAGAGTAGATCCTCAAAAATCATAGTGGAATAAATAGACACCAAGTTACTAGATGTTCATGTGACCATCCACATGCACATGTCAAATGAATAGGTGCTAGGTCATTAGTTGTTAATGTCACCACCCTTAGACCTCCTAGAGATTTCAGAGCCTAGAAGAGCCAAACCAAACTAATAAATACCAAGTCACCAACTCTCAATAAAATGTGTCCCCTGGACCTATCACATATATCATAGCCATGGAGAGCCCAACAAGATATAGTGACACCACATCATTGATTGCCACATTCTTCATACCTATCAAATATGTAACAGCTTGAAAAAACTTGGATCAATGAAAATACACCACATTGACTAATATTCAAAGGAGCTAATTAGCCATAAATATCTCATCTCATTTAAAACAAACCAAATGTAAAATTATAAATATTATAAAAACATCCCCCATATCTCCAAACAACACATCACATTCTCTAAGAGAACAATATAGACTACCCCAATCTTGTCAATTATTTCAATACTTGAGAAAGCATAGTTAAATCCAAAAGTTACACATTACCAGTCATCGATCTAGAGAATTCCTAAGACATATCATAGATATTAGATCTTGTAAAATCCCAATCGATCAAAGAAACACCAACCTATTAGCTATTAGTGTGACCATCCACATAAACCTATCAAAGATATTGACACCTAGGAAAGCCCATCTGAATGAAGAGGAGTCAAGATGGAAATTATCAATATCACCACCCCTCAGACCTCCTAAATATATCAGAGCCTAGCAAAACTAAACTAAACCAAAAACACCAAGTTGATAACTATTAATATGGTGTGTCCCCCAAACATGTCACATATGTAATAGTAGTGGAGGGCCCAACTAGATAAATAGATACCATATTGTCAGTTGTCATTACAACTAGTCTCATGGGCCTGAAATAAATAATATAGCTAAGGAAAGCCCGACCCAATGAAAGATGCCACATTACCAATTATCAGTATAACTAGTTTCACTGACCTAGAAAAATATCACAGCCAATGGAAAATCAACCAAATGAAGACACACCACATCAAAAATTGTTAATGTGACCAATCCCCCAACCTAGTAGAAATGTCCTCACTGGGAGTAAATTGGATAAATGAAAAAACATGATGCCTTTAATTGTCAATATGGCTAATCATCTGAACCTATCAAAGATATCAACTCCCAATAAACCTACATCAATTCCAATGCCACATCCCTTGCCTATCTTAGAATGAAATATTGATGAAATTACTACCACAACCCTCTCCTAGTTTAGAACAAACTACACATATAATTCTAAATCATATAAGATCATGCCCTGTGTCAATGAATAACACATCACCCACTAGGTGCCCGAGTCTCATCCACATCTTAGATATGTTAGCACTAAGAAAAGCTTAGTCAAATAAAAGGACACCACGTCCTAAGTTGTTAGGGAAACTAGTATCCCAAACTTGGCTGGCCTAGAACAAACCACATATAAAATTTAAAATCCTCTAATAACATGCCCTATGTTCGTATACAACACATGAATCGGTCTAAGAAAATAATATAAACTATCGAGCCTGATCTGTATGTTAGAGATGTCAAAGTTGGGGAGTGACTATCTGAATAAAAAGGACATCACTTCACCAATTATTATTGTGAAAACTAGAGAAATAAATAGACACCACATTTCTAATTATCAATGTGACTAGTCCCTTAGGCCTCTCAGAGATCTTAGGCCTTGAGTGATCTACGTCAAATGACGAGATGATGGATTGCCACATGTCAGCATGCCAAGCCCTTAGACCTATTAGATATGTCAGAGCCTAAGAAAATCCAATCGAAGAAAATGACATACACTATTGAGTGACATTCACATGCTATCGGGACCCACATATTTATTTCATCTCACTTTTTATCTCAATTTCTATGGACAAACAATTTTTTTTCTCAAGAAAATAAACTATTGTCCATGTTTAATTTGTCATATTACTTCAATTTTATTAAATGAATCAATTATATTTAATTTTATTAATCCAAAAATATTTTTTCTAAAAAATTAGTCACTTCACCCTGTATCAATGAATAGAAATACAATAAACTATTTCATTTTATATTTATTAAAATATTAATATTTCAAACCTAATGTTAAAATGAAAAAATACTCACATTTCATTAACTACACATTATCCGATACAAATTATTAGCACAAACTAATTACAATAGATACATTTTTCACAAATACTAATAATAAGTTATATGAAGACCAAATAAATAAATAAATAATGTTTTATAATTCCATGTAATCCGTCTAAAACTATTGTATAAAACTTCACTTTATAGTCCTAACCGAAGATGATCTATCACGATTCATCAAATCATTAACGTAATACAAAAGTATCAAAATCTAAGCTTCTACATTAGTGTATACTATGGGATCTTAGTGGAACTTGGAAAACCCAATAATTAGTAGAGTCTAGCCGACCAACCAAAGCAGGATAATGTTTTTTTAATGACGACGATTTTAGATTTTAGTCAGAGAAATGATTCTATGATGCATTCTATAGGATTATAATGTCTTTTCTTACTATATTGTCTTATCTACTTTTAAACCAACTAATCAAATATTTGTAGTCATACATTCTCGAGCAAAACAAGACGAGGAAAAATATTTTTTAATTCAAAAGGTTGTGGAATTATTTAATGCTCAATATCGATCTTTTTAATTGAGGAAAGCAAAAAGTCGTGAAATTATTTTAAGTTCAATATCGATCTTTTTAATTGTGTAAAATAAAGTTTGACGAGTGGTTGTGCATATAGAAGTAAAAAAATAGATTATATATATATATATATATATATATATATATATATATATATATATATATATATATATATAAAATTTTATCATCTTAAATAATATTTAAAATATGTTAAAAATATATATTATCATTAATTGATTTTATTAAAATTTAATAATATATTTTTTTATTTGTTTTATATTTTGTAAATAAATAATTAATTATTTTACTTTTATGATATGTTAATTTGTTCTAAATAAATATCTTACAATTTAGTGCTAATTTATCGAAGAGTCAATATTACATAATTCCACTATACTTAAATTTATTTGATATATTAATAAAAATAACATTATAAATAAAATTTGATCTTTATTGAAATAACAACAAAATTAAATATATCATTATTAGACCTCTTAGAAGGTGAAAGACATGTCTAGTTAATAATTATTTATTTATTTTAAGGTTTAACTTATTTGTTTTAAATTTTATAGTCATGAAAGAAATTCCAAGATGAGGTTGAACTAGAATGTTTTGAGAATTTATATAATTCTACAAAAATGGTAGGAAGGTTGAGAAAGTAAATATATAAATTGTGTAAATAATATAGACTTATGTTAATAAAAGGTCCCTTTTCATTGTGGCATTATTTGTATTGGTATAATGATTATGATAAATTATGGTTATATGTTTTCATAAACTATGCTTATTTTGAATGTGTGGGATAAATTTTGTGGATGATAAGGATTTTAAAAATTTATATACAATTTAAAGAAGCATTGAATAGGAATATATGAATTTAGCTAGAATGCCAAGCATTTGAATGTGTTTACAGAGAGTTTTTTTTTTTTTTTGGATTCTAAAATAAAAAAGGAGGGTAGGGAAATTTGAGTAAAACAACATATTTGTTTGGTTATAGATAAATAAGAGGGTTTTGAAAGACCCTCACAAATTTATACAAAGATCTAAACAACTAGATAGAATAAAACAACTCCAACTAAAAGCAAGCATACGAGCCATCAACAATACTAACAACAATCATTGTACATATTTCAAGAAAACATATTCATTTTTCAATAAATTAATTATTATATTATTAAAATGAACACTTTTATCTTAATATTACCCCAATTATCATAAAGATTATAATATAACGATATAAAATAATACATTAAATAATATCAAATCTCAGTAGAAACATATTTGTAAATAATCACATAAAACAATACAATTACGTAAATAGATCATACTAACAATATTAATTCAAATTCTTATTATAAAAATTTGAATATACAAAAACTTATAACAAGAAAAAAGAGACTGGTTCATAAATAAAAACTAACAAACAAAAAAGATAAAAATAAAAGTAATCTTTTGGATAACTATCTCTTATTAAAGAGAAAGTGATACTTGTCACTCAATGAGTTTACACTCATTAGGAGTGTAGGTTGAGGAAGCTCACACTTAATTAAATAATTAAAATATTAGATAAATATTTTGATTTATATTATTTATTTTAATAAAATAATAATAAATTAATGCAGAATCTTAGAAAAATAGAAATTAAAATAAATATTTTAAATATTTTTTCATATTTTAAAATAAAAAATTATGTTTTAATTAGGAAAGAGGAAAGAAGGAAGTGCATAAATTGGGGCAATCTCTTTAAAGAAAGACTTATTTCATTCCAAGAACGCTTGTAGATAAATAACTTTCATCTCTCGCATACGTTTGGCGAAGATGTTGGTAACTTAATCTTCTATTTAATTATATTAAAAGTCAATGACTAATAGAAAACTTTATTCACTCCAAAAACTACATGTAAATTAAAAAACTTCGCCTATGACATAAGATTGGCCAAGATGTTGGTAACTTGATCTTCCATTTAAATTGTAGTAACCATGAATATGATGTTTAATATAATGCATGTCATGCTCCATGTGCTTATTATATTGGTGCTCCACTTGGTTCTATGTAACGTGGATGATACTTTGGTTGTTGCACCAAAGTAGGCTACGTTTCCCCTATTGTACACCAAACTCGAGCAGAGTGTAGTACATCCAAAGAGATTCATGGCCAATTCCGACAACACCCGGGGACACTTTTCCGCCTGTTAGTCCGTGGAAAATGAGAAAAAACAAAACTGAAATTTAGGTGTGCTTACTCTATTTTCTCTGCTTGAGATTTCCTAGCTAGTTTAGTTGCGTAACACTGTTCGAGTTCAATCTTTTCTGTTGTAAAACCCCATTTATTTTTAGACGACAATCCATACATTTTCTCGCCTAGACTTTCGATCATCATTAGTTGACAATCTATCGAATTGCTTGTTTAGAAGTTCCTTATGAGAAAAATGGCTAATTTTTCATCATTGAGACACTCTTACTCATTTCTTTCCTGTATTATTTTTGTCATGGCTAACTTAGCTCTACTTTTTAGAGTATGTCGTTCCCACATTCGTTGACGACTGTAAAATCTGCAGTGGCTAAATTTTCCTACTGTATTGTCTTATCTACATTTGATCCGAGTAAACAAATGTTTGCAGTCACATATTATTGAGCAAAACAAGAAGTACAAGTGCTGCGAGACTGTAGGAGTACCTGCCTGTTTGCCGTACCCAGCGACGAAGGCCAAGCTGCAGCTGTAAAAGAAAACAGTCTCCTTTTCATGCACAGCATTCACAATAGGCTTCCTCTCCTCCACCTGCTCGTCGCTCAATAAACCTGTGTGAGACGCCCTACCGACGTGCCAGAGCTGGCAGAAAAGGACGCCGCACTTGTCATGAACGGCGTCCACCAATTTTTTTCCCTGCCGTCACCTGCTCTTCGCTGAAAATGCCCGGCGAGTGGGGAAACCTGCATGCCGTTCAATGCAACATCTCATCAGTCGTTATCCTGCTCATCGGCTTAAATTGAATATTTTGGATTGGCGCATACATACCCAATAGCCTGTGGTGAAACTGCGTTGGCTTCAGCGGTCCTCTGAGAATAGAACTTTACGTGTGAAGGTTGCGGGATGGTGTTCAATGCGCGGCAGAAAGTGACAGCAGCGACCACAACTCTCCTCCTGTTATCCTCTGCGTAGGTTCCACTGGGCTTGCCTAATGTAATTCAAACACAAGCTTTCCATTGGTTCGGTTTACAAAAATTATTCACGGTTTACTGTTAATGAAGAAAAGTCGTAAAATATTTACAAATTTCCTAAAATCATTAACAAATTGTTATAATTTCCATGAAGGACGAACGGCTATTGGTCCAGCACATTTTCTCATGCAAAGTAATTAGCTACAACAAAAACAATATTACCTACAGGGAGGTATTAATAAAATAAAGTTTAGAATGAACTAGTTGGTAAATTATTTTAAGCTCGATATCAACCTCATTAATTGGTGTAAGTAAACTTTGACAAGAGATCGTGAATGGGAGTTAATATTCGTTTTTATGACTAAGAATATAATATAAATAAAATATATCAATAATTTTATTATCTTAATTAATATTTATAATATATATTATTACTTTTCATTGGTTTATTTTTTTTTTTAATTTAATATTACATTTTTTATTTATTTTTATTTATTTATTTTTATTTATTTTTTGGTTTTTTTTAAAGAATTGATTTTATTTTGTTAGTATTATAGAATATTTTGTTACGAATAATCACTGTCTTTTATTTTAAGACTAAACTATTGAAAAATAAACATTGTGTAATTGTATTATACCTTTATTTTACTAATATATTAATACAATTAAAATTTAATTTTTATCGAAGTAAAAATATATATCATTATTGTGACTCTTGAAAGATAAATGGCTCATATAGCTACTCATTCTTTCTCCCTTTTTAAGCACTCCATCTAATTTTATAGTCCTTAACATAAATTCTAAGGTGTGCTAAATAGGTATACTCAACTTTCAACTTTGTTTGCTAAAAATATGTATTTAGAGACATTTAAGTTTGAATGTAGGGATTTATCTAAAGTCACAAAAGAGATGAGAAGTTTGACAAAATAAAGATAAGCATCATATAACTAATTAAGAATGATGTTATCTTATAAGGATGTTTCTATTGTGGTATTATTTTTATTGGTATAAAGATCACGATAAATTACATTTATATATTTTTATAGATAAAACTTATTTTAATTATATAGGATTTTTTTTAAATCATAAGATTTTTTAAGTTTTAAAAGTAATTTTAAGATATATTAAATAAAAATATATAATTTTAGATAGAAACCCATGTATTTAGAAGTATTTTAATAATATTTATTTTTTGTATTAAAAATAAAAAAATAAGAGAGGGAAGGGTTGAGAAACAAAACATATTCATCCCTTAAAAAATCAAGCATTATATTAGTGGAATAGCTAATTTAATTTTGGCATCACCACGATTGACATAAGGATCATGGTATAATGACATAAAATATATGTACATGTAAGAATCAAATGTATAAATATCGAAGATCACAAAAATAATTTTGATAGTATAGTCACATGAAATATTATGATTACATAAATAAATTATGCCAACATAATATTACATAAATTCTTTTAAATAAAACTTGAATATGTAAAACATTATAAAAGAAAAAAATAGATTAGGTTGTAATTAAAGACTAACAAACCAATCAAGATAAGAATAAAATATCCCTCTAGATGACTAAGTTTAATTAGAGAGATAATGATACCTAATTGTGACTTGATATGATTTTCAAACACACCTCACTAGGAGGTTGACATGTAACTTTCACATGGTAGGATTATAAAAGACATTGTATTCTGAGGTTGATACATAATTTCCTCTCATTGGGAGTATAAAAATAACTCATAAGGAAGGTAATACCTAATTAAAGTAATATGATATTAGTTAAATATATTGGTTTATAATATTTATTATAATGGGACAATAATAAATTAATCTATAATATTAGAAAATATAAACTAACTTAAGTAAATATTATGAAGTATTTTTCATACCCTAAGATCAACCATTAAATTTTACTTAGGAAAGAAGCAAGGAAGAAGGAATTGGAAACACTGGGCTAACCCCCTAATCATGTAATTTATTCAATCCAATAATCTTGCGTAAATTAAAAACATAATCTCTAGCATAGGCTTGGTGAAGAGGTTTACATCTTAATTTTTTGTTGGATTGTACAAAAGGTCAATGAACAAATCATGAATATGATGTTGAATATAATGCATATTATGCTCAATGTGTTTATTACATTGGTGCTCAACTTGGTTCCATGTAATATGGATGGCACTTTGGTTTTTGCACCAAAGTAGCATATATTTATCCTATTGGAAACTAAGCTCAATCAAGTTATGGTAGATCCAAAGAGACTCATGACTAATACTAATAAAACCTAAATAGGTTTTCTCTATCAAAGAAATATTTATACTAGTATTATTATTACTTCTCTAATTCATTTTTTTTTACTCAAGATGGTAAACATACCATGATGTTGATATTTGGTCATCCATATGATAAGATCAATCTATGTCTATGTACCCTATAAGTGCTCGAGTTCCTCCTGAAGTATACTCCAATCCAAACTAGTGTACATAATGAATATATTGAATTATATAGTGAGTAGCTTTCAAATGACTATAATGTAACTTTTTCATGAATGAAGACATGAGGCCAACAATAAAATGTAATTTTGGTCAAGTACAACTGAAGTGAAATAGGATACAAAAAACTACTTGTATAAATTGTATCAATAATCACTATGGTACATGTTTCCATTAACTTAATTCAAGATTACAAAGGAGTTGAAAAAGGATTTTAATCAAGCATGTTAAACTACTAAAGAGAGTATAAGGCATAATTATATTGAGAACCATTAATCCTTATTGAAGATGAATCAAATGAAGACTAAGGAATTAGTGTTATATAATTCCAAGAAAGTAATCTAAGAACATCGTATAAAAATTGACTTCATAGTCCTAAATAAAGAAGAAGAGGTATCATGAATGATTAAATCATCAAAGTAAAGAGAAATAAACAAAATAACTGATGCAAAAAAAGATTCCAAATTTTCAAAAGCCATAACTTTTGATTTGTAGCTCTGCTTTAGCCCATATTCATTCCAAAACACCTAGCTTAGATCCATAACCTTCCTTTCTAGTTGTTGGATATTTTTTATATTTATTGGAGGCCATACATGACCATATGAGGGTCTAAAATTGTCATTTAAAATTATTTTTAGTTTTCTTTTAAATTTAGAAATTATTTATTTTTATAACTAGACTTAAACTTCAGTTGTAATTCATCCAATAGGTAAATATTAGACATCAATTTTATTTGGGAGATTTTTAGAGCTACACGTGCTTATATGTAAAACTTAATAAAAATAGTAGATGTTAAAAATAGTAGTTAAACTTTTATTATATTTAGAGTTATAAATTTTGTATGTCAAATCCAATTGTGACTTGAGACTTATCTATGCATGGTTTGTAATTATTTTAATCATTTAATATGAATCAAATATGGTTATTTTTCATAATCTTTTCCTATTGGTAATTTTATTATCTTAGTAATATATTGATTTATTAGTTGGTATTAGATCAACTTCAAATCTTGGGCTTCTAATATATGGTGAGAGGATGAGGAGAAATCACCAAGATGAACTTTACTATGTAAGAGCTACATATGCAAGTAGAATAATTAAATGATATTGGGATCCAATCAAAGAAAAAGGACAATAAAAGATGATGTAGAAGGTGACACATATCATGAAGAAGAAGTTATGTAAGAGGAACAACAAGAATAGATGACATCAATGGAAGATAGGATGGTTAGAGATTTAGAAGGAAAGAATGAAGGATTTAATGTTGATGTTCTAGATTATGGAAGAAGTTTAAAATGAGAGGAGTTAATATATTTGATGAACAACATGGAGAATTATTTCTAATGGAGAAGTATGAGAGAATAAAATAAGGTAAATTTTGCATGCACGAAATTTAAGAGTCACGCAATGATTTGGTGGGATCATTAGTATAAATAAAGATAGAGAAAAGGTAAAGAGAAGATCAACTCATGGAAAAAGATGGAGAAGAAATTGGGAAAAAAAATTCTTCCTATGGATTATGCACGAACCCTATATAAAAGATTTCAAAATTTGAGATTGAAGTATCATTGTATACAAGAGTATAATGATGAGTTTTACAAGATTTAGATATGGATGGATCATGATGACATAGAAGAGTAGATGGTTTCAAGGTATGTAAATTGTTTCAAGCTTATGATTTAGCTTTAAAGGCATTATAAAAATAAAATAGATATAATTTTAAAAGAACATCTACTAGGCCAAAAAGAGGATGATCTCCTCCAATACGAGGATGAGGTGGATATAGTGCAAATAGAGGTGGGTTTAATACCATTAGAGGAAAATCATCACATGTCCCAAAAATATAATAAGATAATAAACAAGGGTTTCATATATAGTAAAGAGCAAGAGCATTTTAGAGAAGTTGAAGCTACGGTGGTAGTAGATCATAGTTTCCAAATAAACATAGGTTTTATGTTTGTTACAGATTTATAGAAGAAGGCATTAAAAAATTTGAGTGTCCACAATATTAAGATAAATAAAGGAGGCAAGAGGATCACCCAAGAGTGAATTTAGTTGAGGTTGAAATAGAAGAAAATACTGAAGTTACAACAATAGATATTGGAAAAAAGCTTATGATGAGAAGAATAATGATTTATCTAAGGAAAGAACATGTATAGAGTAAATAATATGGTGATGCATGGATACAAATAAATATATTTTAAAAAAGGTGTACATTATGAGGTAACATATGCTTAGTAATTATAGATGGTGGTACTTCTGAAAATATGGTTTCTAAAGATATGATTGAGAAACTAGGTTTTTATTATGAAAAACATATTAATCCTTATCAAATTTCATGGTTTAAGAAAAGGAATGACGTTATTGTAGATAAAATTTTCTTAATAAATATTTCTATAGGTGAAAAATAGAAGGATGAAATATGGTGTGATGTTATACTAACGGATGCATGCCATATATTATTAAGAAGGCTATTGTAGTTTGATAGAAAATCAGTTCATGATGGAGCAAAGAGCACATATAGTTTTTAGAAAGGTGCTATAATGGTAGTTTTATTACCTCTTAAAGAAGAACGGGTGGCTAAAATCATGTTGAATGCAAAAGTACTTATCAAAGATGTGAAGATGATAGGTTGTTACCATGCATTAGTAATGAAGAAAGAAGACACAAAAGTGGTGCAAAAGCCAATAAAAGGAGAAGTTGTGTTGAAAGAATATGATTTACCACTAAGGAGAGGTACTCAACATCATATTGATTTGATTCTAGGATTAACTCTACCCAATCAAGCAACTTATGGGATGAGTCCAATAAAACATGTAGAATTTAATAAGCAGGTTACTAAATTGGTGACAAAGGGTGTAATAAGGGAGAGCACGAGTCCTTGTGCAACATCAACTTTGCTAACTCAAAATAAAGATGGAGGGTGGAGGATGTGTGTGGATAGTAATGGAATCAATGAAATTACAATCAAGTATAAGTTTCTTATACATCATTTAGATGATATTATGGATGTTCTTATAGGAGAAAAGTAGTTTACCAAGATTGATCTAAGTAGTGGTTACTATTAGATTCAAATTCTTGAAGGAGATGGATGGAAAATAACTTTAAAAACTAAATATATTTTATATGAGTGAATAGTGATGTTCTTAGGGTTATCTAATGCACCTAACATATTTATGAGGGTGATGAACACAATGGTATATTTATGGTGGTTTTTTTTGATGATATTTTAATATTCAGTAAGACTAAATAAGAACACATACATCATTTGAAAATGGTATTAGATTATTTAAGAAAAGGGAAGCTCTATGTGAATTTGAAGAATTGCAAGCTTATGCAGAATAGTTTGATATTCTTTGTTTTTTTAGTTTAAGAAAATGGTGTAAGAATGGATGAAGAAAATTAAAATAAATTGTTGAATGGCATACCCAAAATAACATCATAGAGATGGTAAGTTTCCATGGTTTATCAACTTTTTAAAAAAAATTTTAATAATTTTAGAAGTCTTATTGCACCAATAACAAATTGTATGGGAGGAAAATATTTTGCATGGACAAAGGAATCAATGGAATTCTTTGAGTTGTTAAAGAAGAAAATTATAGATAAACCTATTTTAGCATTATCATATTTTGGTTAAGTGTTTGAGGTTGGTTATGATACTTTGTTTGTGAGAATTGGTGCCATATTGAGTCAAGAAATGAATCCAATAGCATATTTTAGTGAGAAGTTGAATGAGGTAAGAATAAAGTATTCTATGTATGATGTTGAATTTTATGCCATTGTACAAACATTAAGACATTGAAGGAATTATCTGGTACCTAAGGAGTTTATATTATTTACTGATCATGAGGCTTTGAAGTATTTGAACACTCAAAATAAATTAAATAATTAAGCATGCAAAGTGGGTGTCTTTATTACAGGGCTATACTTTTGTGTTGAAGAACAAATCAATAAAATAGAACCACATAGTTGATGCTTTGAGTAGGTGAGTAGAATTGATAACTACTATGGTGAGTGAAGTAGTTGGAATTGAAATTATTAAAGAGGTATATGATATTAATCTAGATTTTGTCAAGATAGTTGAGAAATGTAGGAGTCCATTGACAAATTATACAAGTAATTTTTTTGAAGAGTATATTATGCAAGATGGTTATCTCTTTTTAAAGGAAAATAATTGTGTATTCCAATTAGGTCTCTGAGAGACAATATTATAAGATAATTACATAGTGATGAATTAGATGGACACATTGGTAAGCCAAAGACAATAACTTTAATGGAGAAGAAGAATTTTTGCCCAAGGATGAAAAGAGATGTGAAAATATATGTTTCAAGGTGTAAAATATGTTAGGTGGAAAAATGACATGCACAAAGTATAGGGCTGTACATGTAATTACCAGTTCTAAGAGGACCATGGACATATTTGAGTATGGATTTCATGTTGGGATTACCAAACACACAAAGAGGTAATGAATTATTTTTTTTGTACACATATTTTCTAATATGGTCCATTTTATTGCATGTAAGAAAATTAATGATGCCACGAGAGTTGCAAAACTATTTTTTAAGGATATTGTGAGATTGCATGGTGTTTAAAAAACTATAACATCAAATAGGGACATAAATTTTTTATGTCATTTTTAGAGGACTTATGGAGGAATATAGGGATTAAGCTATAATTCAATAGTGCATATCATCACTAAAGAGATGGACCAATAGAAGTTATAAATTAGATCTTGGGAAATTTGTTGAGATGCATAGTTGGAGAGAAGCCCAAGCAATGGGACTTAGCTTTACCATAATTTAAGTTTACATATAATAGTTCAGTGAATAGATCAATAAGAATATTAGCATTTCATATTGGTTAGGGTAAAAATCCTATGAATGTTTCATATTTATTATAGTTACCAATTATAGAATAAGTTAGTGATGATGTATAAGTGTTTGTAGAACATATACAATATCTACAAGAAAAAGTAAGAAGAAAATTTCACGAAAGTAATGAGAAGTATAAAATAGCAGCATATGTAAAAGGAAGGTAGAAACTATTTGAAGAAGAAGAAGACTTAGCAATGTTTTACTTAAGGAAATATATATTTCTAAAAGGCACATATAACAAGTTGAAGTAGAAAAAAATTAGACCATGCAGAACTGTGAAGAAAATCAATGATAATTCTTATGAGGTGATTTCAACATAGAATTTTGATATATTTACATTATTTAATGTTTCAAATTTATATCATTTCCATGGATAATATGGTGAAGATAAATAATATGAAGAATTAGTTTGAAATCAACATGAGCCAAAGAAGAAGAAAGAAAAGATAGTGCAGGTTCTGGATAAAAGGTTAGTAAACACAAGACAAGGAAGTTATAGGTATTTGGTATGGTGGAAAGGATTAGAATAGGAAGACAATAATTGTATTATAAAATGAGAGTTGAATAAGACTAATAAGAACAAATAACATAAGTACAATCATAAAAACTTGAAGGAGTTGAGTTGTTTTCAACTAGAGGAGAATGATGTCAAAAAAAAGGGCCAAACTTCCAAAGGCCATAACCTATGATCCATAGTTCTATTTTAGCCCATCTTCATGTGAAAATAAATGGATTGATATTGAAATGCATCCATAACTTGATATTCTAGTTATGGGATGTTTTAGATATTTTTTGGATGCTATACATGACCATATGAGGGTCCAAAATTACCATTTAAAATTATTTTTAGGTTTTTTAAAAATCTAAAAATTATCTTCTTTTGTAACCAAACATGAAATTCAATTGAAATTCATTCAATAGGTTAATTTTAGAGTATAGTTTATTTTTAGAGATTTTTAGACCTACACATGCTTGCATGCAAAACATAATAAAAATAATCGCTGTTAAAAATAGTAGGTCTTATTTTATTTTAGAGTTCTAAATTTTGCATGTCAACTCTAATTTTAAGTTGATACTTATTTTTAAATAATGGGTTGTAATTATTTGAATCACTCAATATGAATCAATATTGGTTATTTTTTAGAATCTTTACCTATTGGTAATTTTATTATCCTGATAGTATTCTAGTTTATTAATATCACCTTATGTATTCTGAGTGTATATTGTATGATCTAAGTGGAACCTAGAAAACCTTAAATCTAGTAGACATTGATCCATATTACCATACAAAGCTAACCAATTAATATAGGATATTCTTTTATTGAATGGTGATGATTTTAAATTCATATAAGTAATTCAAAGATGCATTGTACACACATATATAACATGAGATAGTAAGGCATGTAATTACAAAAAAATTAGATTAGAATTTATTGGGGATTATGAATCCACAAGTGAGGAGAGGGAAAGAACAAGTAAGAAGACATATTTATTATGTAACCAACTATTATGTTAGTATTTTTACCACTTCTATTATGATATCACACCCATTGCCATAAAGATCATGTTGTTTATATACTTGTTGACTAATTTGACCTCATGGTCAATTTAATCAACCCCCATGTAAGCTCAAAACATATCATGAGGTCTCCTAGGTCATAAATATTGACCATAGTCATAACTAAGGTCATATAATAGGTCTTAATTTTAGTCATATTTGCCTAAGTGTACTTTATGTCATTTGATGTCCTTTTTGGCCACTTTAATAAATTTGTATGGTTTCCTTAAGGGGACAAATGTGTAAAAATGTAAGTGAAAATTCCACATGTTAGTAGGTGTCAGTTGTCAATTTTGACACTGAATTATACAGGTTCAACCACTGGAAGCAAGAAAATCAGTTAAAAAAGTGAGAGT
Organism: Torreya grandis; assembly: GCA_037957365.1. Taxonomy (NCBI): domain Eukaryota; kingdom Viridiplantae; phylum Streptophyta; class Pinopsida; order Cupressales; family Taxaceae; genus Torreya; species Torreya grandis. The sequence goes on along the minus strand of JARHVA010003634.1, from coordinate 496,128 downwards.
TTTAGTTATTATACATACTATACAATAGTTATGGCACATGTGGAATATTTAGTATTGTCCCTTCAACTCCTCAGAATTCATCTCCATGTTCATATTTCTTTGATATTCCCAAAATTGGAAAAAAAATTATTCACTTATTCCATCACTCTCTTGTTGGGATCCAAAGTTAGAATAGTGAAGAGTTTTGCACCACCTTGAGGAAGAATGATGCATTTCAGATGGACACTTGTCCAAGACCACTTATTGAACTCTTTTTCACCTCATTCTCTCACATTGTAACTATTTTCCATAGCTCGGCACTTGGACTTATGACCTTTCCACTTCTCTTCTCTCTCTTCTCCTATACTCTATAAATGCAAGCCATTTTGGCAATTCTATAGAGCACACACCTAGTATGGTGAAGCCCTATTGGTTTGGCATCTTGTTTTTTCTTGGAATAGAGATTTTAAATTTGATTTATTCTCTACTCGTCTTCCTTAAGTATTTCAAGTAGTGTATTCAAATGATAAGTGATGAAAATTATTTCTCTATGTACTTCCATTCTGCTCTTGTATGCATTTTGCAAGTGGCATCTCTTCTAACAAGTCTCAAAAAGTGTATTATTTATTAATGTGAACTTTAAGTGTGATATGGACTAGTAGTGTTTAGTATCATACCTTATTTTCACCCACCTTTATATATGCATAACAATCTGCTTCTATGAGAAACACTTGTACTATATGTTCATAAAGTTGAGATCAATTTTTATAGTTTTGCTTTGTAATGCAAATGCAAGTGTATTGTGTGGACTCATCATTGGTTTATCACCTCATTATGATAGGTCACTTTCTATTATCTTATTCCCTTTTCACCCCTAAGTGATTAGTCTAGTGTAGTGTGTAAGATTAAGATATAAATCAAGAGAGATAGTTGTTTAACCTAAATGTTTACCTCTACTACAGGTAACCCACAAACCTAGAGGTAATCCCATGTTAACCAAATATAGGAGAGACTTGAACACCCTCTCCTAGGGTGCAATATTTGGCTACAATAATACTATCATTAACCAAGCCTACCAACCAAAGTAGGGCTAATTTTTTTAATGATGAGGATTTTAGAGTTATAGAATAAATTTGAAGATACATTGAATAAGTGTATCCAATTGGGTTCGTAAAGCATTTGAATTTGATTATTTTTGGGATTATGAAGCCAATAAGAAGAGAGGAAAAGGACGAGTAGAAAATAGACTGATTCTATAATAAATTAATCATTATATTAGTAGAAGGGCGATTTCCATTATGGCATCACCCCTATTGGCATAAGATCATGCTATATTGGATTCATATGTCGTGGTAGACTAGTTACAACAATTAATATGGAATTATTTTGTCAAAAGATGAGAATTTAGAATCCTAAAAGTGACTCCAAGATACATTAAAGAGTCATATCTAAGTTTGGTTACTATGACATGTATTTAGAGGCATTTTAATATGATTTACTTTTAGATTATGAATCCGTAAAGGAGGAGAGAATAAGGTTGAGCAAGCAAACATACTCATCCCCTATTCAATCAACCATTATGCTAATATGAGGGTCCACTTCCATTATGGCATCACCTATATGATGGGTTTATATGTTGCCAAAGACCAAGACTAACAACTAATGTAAGATTAATTTCTCGATCCTAACAATTTTAAAGTCCTAGAAGCAATGCAAATATGCATTGAATTCTCATATCTAGCATGGGGTCATAAGTTGTGTATTTAGAGCCATATGAAGATGCTTTTTTAGTCATTAAACTATATAGGAGGGGAGGGAGGGCCAAGCAAGCAAACATATTCACTCCGCAACTAGTTAAATGTTATCTTAGTATGAGGACTATTTCTATTGTATGGCATCACCCCCATTGGTATAAGAATTATGGTACATTGGTTTTAAATATTGTCATGAAGAAAGCCTACCAACAAATGTAGGATTACTTTTTTGAATGATGAATATTTTAGATTTATATAAGCAATTCTACAATACATTGAAGAGTCACATCTGACTTAAATTAGTAAGGCACATATTTCCAAACATTTAAAAGGAAGTTTTTCTTGAAATATAAAACCACATAATGAAGGAGAAAATTGATCAAACAAACATTATAATTTAACAACCAATCAATTATTATGTTCATAAGAGAACTGATTCCATTATGACATCACTCCATTATTAACATGAGGAAAATGATATACTGAGTCTATATGTAAACCCAATACGAACGACCCTCCTTAATATGTATATATTTTATCGCTTCACATGTTGGGTACGAAGGGTAGAAGAATGAGTGCCTCTATTATATACGAGTTTACGAAAACCAACCTTTATTCCAATTTAAGCTTGTATTTTATTTTCTTTTACAATACGTCGTGTCCAAATCTGTTGACTGCTGTAAAACCTGCAGAGAAACAGGCAATGGCCAACGAGAAACGGATGCGGGCATCGCTTCTGATGTTTCATTAATGTAAGAAAATTGGGCTCTGTAGTTTATGTTTAGTTCATAAGATTTTCTCATCCGGGAAGCATTAATTTCGCAATGTTGCATATTTAGTTTTAAATACTTGATGCGATTTGCAGGTTTGCGACATCTCTATTCTGTTGGACTACTCCTCAACAATAACTGGAGAAAAAGCGCACATTCCAATGTTAATTCAGCCAGAGCATTCGACGTGATAGACACCATCAAGACGAAGTGGAGGCAGCGTGTAAAGGAGTTGTCTCTTGTGCGGACATTTTGGCATTGCTGCGCGTTATTCAATTGTGGTAACACTGATCAATATAAATAAGTTTGTCATTCTAATGGTTTTTGAAATTGGAGTTAAGAGGGCCTCGCTGACCATATCCAGCACACAAAAACATATGCGGCTGGACCAGGCCCATCATTCCCTTCCGTTCCCCTTTTTCCCGTCTCCGCTCCATTTCCGTTATCGAAAGTGAATTGGTCTAACTTAAGCGAACGACGTGGACTGACTTATCCACCGTTACAGGGAATGACGATGACCAAACTTATTCCTCAACATGTCTGTCGTTTTTGAACCTTCACATTCACGATTTTGACAGTGACTAATTGATTTCGTTATCTCATATTGGCTCGATATGGATGAAATCACCGTGAGGGCGTATATGTGATTTCCCTATTGTTCGACGGAAGAACGGGCATTATCGTTGGTTTGTCTTCCTAAACATATTCGCGGAAAGAATTCAGTCGAGAGAACTGACTAGAAGAACCTACAGAGGAGTTAATCACCATTATCCTGCCACTTTGCTTCCTCTGCACGTCGAACCTAGGTTTACGACTTTGTTACTAATAAAGTTTTGTTTTGTGTAGTGGTGTGTTACTTGAATTTATATTTATAATTGATAATTTGATGAAAGGTTGATTGAAACCTAGGTTTACGACTGTTATTATTAATGTTTTGTTATTATTAATGTTTTGTCTTATGTAGTGGTGTGTTATTTGAATTTATATTTATAATTAATAATTTGATGGATAGATTGATTGAAACTTTTGCAATGGTTCATGGAGCAATTAATGTATATACATCATAACAAAAAGAAATCTTCAAACCCTACTTTGTTAATCTTCCTTTCAAACGAGGATAATATGGACTGCCAAACTATCTTTGAAACAATGAAACTCTTAAAATTTGTAGACGTTTAAAATTAACCAATAAATGATTAGTTATGGTTGTTTTTGACACTTTTATTTTGTTTGGCCAGTTCATCATTTTGATAACTTATAATATCTTTAAAAAGCTTTTAAAGTATTATAATTATTGAAAATATCTTCTAGTATTTCTTATTTTATCTTTATTCATCTTTATTCAACATATATTTTACTATCACTCTTGTTTCAGAAGTTTATATTTCTTTTAGACTATTTCACACTAAATAGATAAGGGTGTGTTGTGCCCCTGTCTAGTAGTGAAAACTTGTTCCATGTGTTCTAATAATAATCTCTTTTAAATGACATGCTTCTTAACAATTTTTTCACATATTTCAATAGGTTTATTATTACAAATGTTAAAAATATATCCCTATAAAAGCACATCAAAGATCACAATTGAAAGGACTTAGTTCTCACTTGCAAAGCAGCTATCTTTTTTATTTCAAAAGCCTTTATTTTCGAAGTAAATATCCTTATTACAATTCTATTAATTTTTTAAAGTTATTGGCTGAGTTTAACATTGTTTATTACAATTTAAGGGGCATCTTTTTTCAAGCATTCTAATATAATTTTCTAGTTACATACATATAATATTCCCTATAGGGAGAACTACATCAAACCGAGGCTTTCTAGGCTATATAGGCAACACTTAGTCAAAAAGAAGGTTTTTAAGGATAGCTCGATCATTCCCATTTCACCCATTTGTCTCCTTTTGTATTTAATCTTATTTTGTGTTCTTATGCAAGACTAGGGTTCTAATTTTACAGGTCTTTGGTGAATCAATTTGAGCCATGTATAAAAATAAACCTCGTTTAGCCATAGTGAATGTATACACCAAAAAATTATAGGCTATGACAATTGTAACAAATCTAATGATGATGTAGTGATCTCCATATACATGCTCACATTCAGTTCTTTTTGACATTCTCTGTTTATTTTTCTTCTCATTCTTGTATTGAGAAACCTAAAAAATTACTTTCTTTATATTTCCTTTGACTTTGTCTTTGAACTGCCTACTTGGTAATAGAATTGCCTTAAACTGTGATACTTCTACCACTCTCCATTAAAAATCCACCCCATTGGTGACACTTTTGCCATGGCGGTTATGTAATCATCTCCAATGAAAATATCATATTTTTGGTGGTTGTATAATCATTTATGATAGTTCTATAATATAGAGTGATGAACCCATCATGGTTTAGGGTAGTTATGTAACTAACACCTACAAATAACAATTGTTCCATCACCATTTATTTGCATGTTATTTTTAGCTTCCAAAACTTGTGTTTTCATATATTTTACATGATTTTTGTCATGCTTATTACTTTCTTAATCATAAGTACACCTCCAATTAGGCCCAACTCACTCTCTATTCCATTTTAAATAATTTTAAGTCCCTCCAAACTTCAAATCTTAGTTCAACTCAATTAAACTCATTCACGCAAGCTCCATTTCTCTTATGTAAGTAAGCCAATTTTGACTTGATTTTGGATCTTATTTTTACATAAAAAATTGGAATTTCAAGGCTCTACAGAACCTTGGCCTCCCTTTTTTTTATTTTGGAAAATATTTTTCTCCACCTTTGGTCATATTTGTCATCATTTTACATAATGTTTGAAGAGGATAATTTATATTAATGAACAATCAATTATTTACTACATGTGAATCAGCCTAGTCACTATTCAACTACTCTTCTTTTCAAATATTATGTCTTTCCTTCCTTCTCCCATTTTTATCCTCTTGTTAGAGACTTACAAGCACTATGATTAAGAAATCAAGGAGCTATCTACATGAGGACAAATTTTACTACAATAAATATTTGATTTAAGTTGATCTACATTTTGATCAGGTGAGGATTTTCTAATTTAGATTTATTATTTTTTTTAGTAAATTTTATTAGATTAGATTATTTTCTTGTGCTAGTTTAAATGTTTATTTTGAAGAGCAAATTTTGATAGCAGAAAAAGTTATTATTTCCCACCTTTATAAAAAAATATTAGTTAATTTTATTTATTATTTTTAGCCATTCAATAAATCCTTTCATGACACAAATTTGCATCTAAATCTTGGATGCATGTTAAAAAATATATCCAACACTTTCAACCATATTACAATCAATTTTCAATTTCAAGCAAACTCTTATTCACACACAATCAAACATAGTAGTAAGTATAAAACCCTATTCAAACCTAATTAATCAATAGACATTGTTTTACTCCTGATTCTTTTTATTTTATTAAATTAATTTTTTTTTTCAACTTAAAAATTTGGAAAATCAGAATTCACATATTTATTTTACATAGAATAAATCATTCAAACCTAGTGTACATCCACCTAGAAATAACAAAACTAACTATATCTTACATTTACAAAGATAACTCCTAAATACCTTATAGTATTATTGTTTGGGATATAGATTTCATTTTGCATTTACTTGCATGTTATAAAACCTTAATTTTCACAATAAATCCATTCATCTTTAATTTGAAAATATAAAATGAAAATATTTCATTTAGTTTGCACCTAGAAAACTTAAAAGTTAATACCTGAATTTTTTAGGATAGATTTCATTTTTAGTGTTGCATGCATCCAAAAACTCAAGAAAAAGGATAAAAAGAATCACTTTTATATATTTTCACTTTTAGTAGTTGTTAATTCCTTGATTTATATATTTTCATTTTAGTAATCAATTAAATTTCAATTTATTTACAAAAAACTTTGTTGAAACATGCAAAAATATAAAAATAATTCAAAAACAAATCCTTGCCAATACAAGTGCAATCACCAAAAATAATTCACAAATAAAATCCTTTCCAAGATGAGTGCAAGCCAAATCCTTGCTCACACACTCAAAATAGTAAGAACTTACCTTACAACACATTCAAAACAAGCTATATACTTATTCTTACTAGCCAATATCTCTATATCGTTAGATGACAATTACTAGTCCATTTAGTAAAGTATCAGCTCTTGTTCTAGTAAGTGAACTTTAGAGTGATATTAATTATAATATTAGGCTATAGTTATTTTGATCTACACATAGATTGAATCTCATCCTTAGCTAACTTGAAGCCATAGATAAACAATTTATTCCCATAGGAGTCCCTTTAGTAGGACCTCTTTTTATACTTCCCCACCAAGTGAATAACTTTAAAATTTGAGCATTCCATATTATATTTCCTTTATCATCAGGTCTATCCTCATCATATTTCATTTATGTTACCCATCATCTTTTATTACATTTGATATCTTGGGCAGAACTTGAGAAGTCAAGTATACAATTTAGTGTGTGTGATTCACATGCATACAAATTGGTAAACCTGATGTGGAAGGCATGTCTTTTTACGTATCCATATTTTCTCTATTCTCTCCATTTTTTATTTTCATTCATACTATGATAATATTATATACTCCCTGAATATGTCTAGTCAAGACATCTTTGAAAGAACAATAAACTTTGAAACCAATAAGAGGATTCTTCACCCAAGTGGTGAAGTCTCACTTCATATCTAGAATAACAAAACTCCTCCACAAAACATGGAATCCCAATATCAAAATAATCATTTCAACTCACAATCTAGATTAGGAGTAGTGATCCATAAGCTATAAAATCCATCAAAAACCTTAAGTAATCACCCTAACTCTAGAAATATATACTTTATTGGTGGAAATGGGAGAAAAAATCATAGTATAACCCAACCATCAATTATCCTACAAAGTTTAAATTCCTTAATCATATCAAAAAATGACCAATACATTGATAGAATCTATAATCTGGAAGACAGATAAGTAGACTACACACACATTGACATCCTCCTCCCACTAACAATAACATTACCAACCTATAGGGGCAATACCTAACATCTCTTTTAAAGGAATCTAACCCTAATTAATATATTTGTGGTCATCAAATAATACCTCGTATAGTTTATACCAAAGAGGTTACCAGAACCATCATTTCTTGTTCCCAAAATGAACTCATCTTAACCTTGATAGGTCAGAGATTTATAAAGTAAACAAACCTATTTAAATCAAGGGATAAAAAATAATCCATTTAATCAATACCAGTATTTTATTATTCATACCTTAGTATAAACTTACTAATTATTGATGTATCCATCTAACCCACCTCTTGTTAATAATCCTCAAACTAAAATCTAGTTGACATCCTTACTCATTACATCCCAAATCCTAGAGCTTCTAACATTCCTCCATCCTACTATTTACCTCCTCATAATCCTATGGGAAATTTTTACACCTAATATATTCCCCAAAATATAATGGCTAACAATATACCACCCTATGTCCCTCCATGTTACATGCTAACCTTGTATGTTCTCCATTCATAAACTAGCCATTTATTCCCTTATACACCTCTAAGTTACATGATACCTATGTATACTCCTCCCCAAAAAATAATTATCCCATGTTCATCTAAAATTATTCATCATTACCATCTTATCTTATCAAAATCAACTCAAATAGATAACTATTTCTCAACCTATTCTACACCACCTTAACAAACACCTTATTTTACCACCAGTGGTGACACAAGTCACCCATATCTAAACCTATCGATTTAATTTTATTTATTTGTACCTTTAATATAATTTAATTAAATGGGGAATTTATACATTTAATACTTTAAATAATCCCTCAATCATAATATATGAGGAGTTATTCTACTATGTCCCCTACTAGACCTTCCTGAATTCAAGGGAGAAGGAGATCTAAACCACATGTCAAGGTATATGCTATTGTTGTTCAAGAATTATTACCATTGGATGGGGTTTTGGGAAAATTTTCCAAAAGTCCCTAAAATTAATGGCCCTTGATTGGTATTATCACCTTATTAAAGGGTCCATACATAATTTTTCCAACTCATGGTTGAGTTCATCAAATCCTTCAATATGAAGAAAATCTTAAAGACTTTCATATGAGAGTTATTACACATTAATCAAGAGAATGATGAATTATTTACCCATTTAATTATGAGATGGAGATAAATAATATACTCATCTTCCATCATGCAAAACATGGACTAAATGGAACTGTGTGATCACTTCTTACCCTCCCTTAACAATAAGAGAAGAGAAGATGTGTAAAAATTTCCCTATAAGTCATACAAAGAATCACTTTAAAGTGATCTTATAATAGATAAAGTTACAATTGATAGTGGTCATAGAACTTATGGGACTAATAATAATATAGTCATACCAAACCAAAATAATGGAGGCTATCAAAACTCTAACCAAAATAACTCCAATAATCAGGGTCATAAGATTCCTAATAGGAACTTTAATATCAACATAAATAAAAATTACATGGTGAATTTAGTTAAAAACAATCCACCTTAGAGTATTAAGATTAACAATAATTCTAACCATAATAACATAGGTCTAAGGAATAAAAAACTCCACCTACCATTCACATGGTTGAGTTCAATCACCCTATTCCTTGTCACACCCAATGGTAAAACCACAACCTAGGATAATTTCAAAATTAGTTCCAAAAAATTACCCTAATCAAAATCAAATCATCTATTATAATAAAATCCAATAAGGCTTTGATCAACATGGCCAACATCAAAAGCCTCAAGACTATGATCCTAATGTCTACTATGTTTTTCATAATAGGGTCATTAGACATGATACTCAAGCCTGTAAGAAATACAATAAATTTATTCAAAAAACCCTAAGGACCATAAATAAACATTTATAGACATGTTCCTATGGAATTATATTAAAAACCTTCAATTCCAATCAACTAGGCCCATAACACCTCATAATATTAACTTGGGCATATACCAAAAAACCTTTTCAAACCATCAATAATATACTATCCCAAATTAGCTATAAGGTAATAAAAATATTTAACCACTATAAAATAGTACTCCTGATGTCGAGCCCTCTACCTCTGGCACTGTCAAACCTAATTTGGTTGCCCAACTAAGACCATAAGCAAAAACCCTCATGATAGGAGTTATGGAAATTAAAATTGAGGAAGATGTGAACGCTATCAATAACACTAGGGAGTATTAACCCATAACTCATCACATTACAATTTTTTTGGATACTGACATCAACCCCAAACCCATGAATAACTATGATATAATTTATTATATCACAAAGACATTTTCCCACATCTATTTCCTAGACTTGTTTAATAATTATCTAGCCCATCATTCAAAATTATTTGATGCCTTGGAATTGGGCCATCTAGCCACTATCTTGCCTCCATAACAAGATCAAATCAATCATATTAAATTTTTTATGTTCTCACCTAGATATAGTTTGAGAGAGTTGGTTACTTACTTTACCTGATGTGTTTATCCCTAGACACAAAAATGGCTAAGAGCACAGATCTAACATTTTATTTATAAGTGTAGATCTATAACAACCATGTAAAATAAACAATGGTTGATGATAGGAAAACTGTTAACATATTCCCCTTGTTATTTAATCATAAACTTGGGTATGGATAAACCATTTGATCTACTACTATGAACACTTTGTGAGGCTAAAATAACATCAAGTCTACCTTAATAGGGACCATCATGCTTCCAGTCACTTTGGGTCTAAAAAATTAGTTAAGAGAATTTTATGTTCTTGATAGAGATATAATTTATAACAATATCTTGGGTAGACCTTGTATCCATGTGATGAAGGCAATCCCTTTTACCCTATTACAACAATTTAGGTTCCTCCACTTAGAGAAAGTCTTCATCACTCAAGGAGACCGTAAACACTTTGATGCCATTCAAATGACCATGAAAAACCAACCAAGGATACACATTAATTATAACTCACCCACCAATGGTGTGGATGATCCACCATAGTTAGTTGAATACAAATACACACCAATATCCAAATTAGTTCTCTTAAAGAGGGGTACTAAAGTTCCTAAGCTTCCATCAATTGACAAATCCAGAGAAAAAAAGAGTTGAAACAACATAAATAGTATGTAAATAAACTCCTATGATAGTGCTAACCATATTGACCGAGTCTGTGACTAAGATTATCAATATATTTAAAAGAGACAAACTAATATGTATTCTATTTGATCCTTACAAGGTTGGAAATTATAGTTATCACATGCATATCAACTTAGAATCTCTTAACCTTAATATAAATAACATCACATTAGCATGATATAAATATTAAGTCATGAAGATAGACCCCTAAAAGATACTTATGATCCATATCTTTAGCATAATACCCCAATGCCCTATAATGCAGGGGCAAGTAGTAGTTTAGGTCATAGTTTTAAATTTAGGATAGACAAATAAATCATTAATCCTCCCTTGGCTATGATAGTGCTTGACAAATGGATTTGTACCTTAATAATAAGAACCATTGAAATTATCATTGATACCTATGATTATGCTCATATTATTGAAGATATATATCCTTTCCCCATCCACAATCGATTAACCCTAAACTACTTAACAATAAGCCATAACAAGCATTCTTTACCTAGGAAATAAAAGATACAAATTGACCATGCCTTATCATTAGTATTTTATACTACAAGACTATCTTATAATACTTCCCATACCAAAATCATCTCATGATGAGTGAATGTTTCAGTTCTCAGAAATGCCTTTCTTCTAACAAATAATTACCATGGTCAAGCAACTAAAGTTAATCATGCCCCACCAATGGTATTATGAGTTCCATAGTTATGCTTGTGATTTCCTAATTCGTGTAGGAGACCTTGTCCATAGAATAAATAGATAAATTAAAAAAAAAAAATGAGAAGGTCAAAGTTCAGACTCAACTGGTTGGGCCCTTACCTAGTGATCAAAGATTTTAATAATGAAGCTTATTGATTATGCACTCTAGATGCTAAAGAGTTTGGTGAATCTATGAAAAATTTTCGCCTAAATATTTTATATATAAAGGAATTGTATATCACATTTCCCTCATTGCATTGTATATTCTTTTATTTTTATTTCATCTTCTATATCAGATGTCTTGTTTGGTGATTATTTATTTTTTAATTTAAAGAACATGACACACTCAGAATGTAGTATGTCATATCATTCCATTCTCAAACTATCATATTATCCCATAAAAATCATTTTCAAAATCAGCATTACATTGGTTATTACATTAGTTCTTACAATCATAATACATATATTTCCCTACATATTCTTTCACAATTTCTAAAATGCTATCCTACATTATAGCCTAAATGATTATTCATGACAGAGTTTCCTCTTATGATACCTTCTAAAATATCACATTTTCATGCTAAAAAAAAGTAAACTTTACTTGCCTATCTTGGTCTTTGGTGATGATCCCTTTCATCTTACTAGCTACATGGGGACAAGATTTGGGAGTAAAGGAATTGAAAATATAAAAGTAAACATATATGAAAATTAAAACGTTATGTAAATGAAAAAGTCAAAATATACATCTCTTACCCATTCCTAACCTTTGGTGTTGATCCTTTGCAACTTACCAGTTATGTGGAGCTAGTATTGGGGAAAGATGCCCTAACTCGCTTACATATAAACTTTGGTCATAAGCCCATGTATCTTCCTAGTCGCATGAGACTAAGTGTATGGGATCAAAAATAAAAATAAAATTTAAATGTGAAAGCATTGTTAAATCAAAAAATGTCTAAGTAAAAATATATTTAAAAAGCTTTTCTACATGCTTATGCTGAAAAATATAACTTTATTCCATTTAACAATTATGATAGGACTAGTTATCTATATATGAAACCAATAAATTTTGTGGTTTGTAAGTATAAATAGAAGTACATATTCCCATTTGCTCATAAGGATTAGTTCATATTCCTTTTTCATGTGAAATTTTTATCTATGGATTTATTTATTTATCATTCCACATTAATCCTATTATCCTTTTCATTGCTTGATGCAAATTAAAAGTCATAACTTGTATAAATAAAATAAATGGGTCATTAACTACAAAACAACTATTATCACATTAATAATTTCATACATGTTCTAAAAAATTACATCATTTTCATATATTTTGTTCTCACATATATAAACATTTTCCATAGAATTATATCAAAAAATTAAAATATCCATAGTATATCATCACATGCATAGTCATCTAGAGTGTCTAAAACTGAGAAGCAAACATAGAAATTAAATTTGACAACACATGTATGACATGTCACTAAAAGGAAAATTAGAGCATCTCGACATATATCATAATAGTTTCAAGTTTATACAATCATATCTCAATATAATTCATCTTTGTAGATGGAAAGTGATTCAAATATCTCAAAAATTCAAAATAAATAAACAAATGTGTATGTATATTATACATGTTCAACCATGTCCCTAAGATCCTACCCTCCTCTTGCTTTAGTCACCTCCTAGACCATATTCATCCAACACCATAATCTAGATACATGCCTCTGTGGATTAATGATTTCCATGGATGTGTGATAAGCTAGGGAAAAAACATCTTGTGCCTAGCTATCCTAATAGGTAGTCCTACATCAACCAACACCCCTTTTCATAACATACCCAAACATTCAATCTGATTTTATTATTTATTTAAAATATCAACAATATAAAAGCATTTGAGATGAATTTTAATAAATTGGGGAAAAAATAAAAAACCAATAAAAACCTCCTTAACCATGCCCTACTCCACCTATCACTCATAAGTTTGTCATCCCTCACTCATACTCATTATTTTGACTATTTTTGAACTCAAAACTATCACACAAAATTTATAGGTCAAAATATCACAAAGTTAATTAACACAAATGAGTCTATTTTTGGCAATTTTTTTGATAAATAGGCCACCAAACTAGTCCTTTCAGTTTTAAAAAAACTTTTAAAAATCGGCATATTTTTCATTCACACATATTATCATGTTTATGATTCATCTTATTATTAGAATTTATGATTCATGTTTCAAAGCTAATGTTTTAATGAAATTTTCAACTTTTTTTATAATAGTCTATGATTTTATAGGTGCACTATGACTTGACACCAGATTTAATCCCCCGATAGGATGGTACATGTATTATGATCTTCCCCACATTTATGGTTACATGTAGTCTTGGCGAGATTTACCACTCCACTAAGGAAGGCGAGGTGGATATTTATAACTTCTTATTTCCCTTATACACATCATTACTTGTGACCACATCCTCATCAATTCATGATAAGACATCATCTTGATAAGAAATATGTACGCACTCAAAAGTTATAGAGTATGATATTTATGACAAATCCAATGATGATGTAGTGATCTCTACATACATGATCAGAATTAGACCTATATGACATTCTTTGCTTCTTTTTTTCTCATTTTGGTCTTAAAAACATAAAAAAATTACTTCTTTTTAGTCACTTTCTCCTTAATCTTTGAATTCCTACTTGGTGATAGAAGAACCTTAAACAATGACACTTATGCTACTTTCCATTACAAAACTACCCCATTTGTGACACTTACACCATGGGGGTTACATATTCATAACTAAATAACTCATAATTTTTGTGGTGGTTGTTAATCATTTGTGATAGTTCCATAGTAGAGAGTGATGAACTCATCATGGTTTGTGGTGGTTACTTAACCACTACATACAAATAGTGGTGTTTCCATCATTGATTATTCATATCTTATCTTTTGATTTTAGAACTCACATTTATATGCATTTTACATTATTTTTATTTCACTTTTAACTTTATCTATCATAACTTTACCTCCAATCAAGCCCAACTCACTTCCTCTTCTATTTTCAATCATTTTGTGTCCCTCTCAAGTTTAACTCTTAATTTAACTTAGTAAAACTCTTTCAAGTAAGCTCCTTTGTTATTCTACAAGTAAGACAATTTTATCTTGATTTGGACTAGAATTTTGCATTGAATATTGGTGTTTTTAAGCTCTTCATAACCCTGGCATGCCTAATTTCTATTTTGGAAAAGATTTTTCTCCTCCTTTGGTCATTTTCATGGTAATTCTACAAAGTGTTTTAAAAGGAGAATTTATATGAATCAGTAACCATTTCTTTGTTATCTAGTAATAAGTTCAAGCACTATTTAGGTGCTCTTATTTTTAAATATTTCATCTTTCCTTGTCCCATTTTTATCTTTTTTATAGAGAGTTCCAAGCATTTTGATTGAGAAATCAAGGAGCTAGCTACTGGAAGACAACTTTTATTACAATAAATCTTTGCTTTCAATTGATTTGCATCATGATCAGGTTGGGAGTTTCTAGTTTAGATTTTTTTTATGTAGTAGATTATATTAGATCAGTTTCTTTTATTGTGCTAGTTTAAATATTTATTTTGAAAATACAAATTGGATAGGAAAAATAATTCTTTTTTCTCTCATCTTTGCATAAAAATATTAGTTAGATTTATTTACTATCTGTAGCCATTCAATAATCATTTCATAACATAAATTTACATCTAAAACCTTGGTGAGTGATAAAAAATAGATCAAACACTTTTAGGTGTAATCAAAATCATTTTTAAGTTTCAAAATAAACTTGTATTAACACATAAACAAGCACACTAATAAGTAGAAAATCCTAGTCGATCCTCGGTAGTAAATAGGCATTATTTTCCTCTTGATATTCCTTATTTTATTTAATTAAAAATGTTGTTTTCAGATTATTAATTCATAAAATCATAATTTAAATATTTAATTTATTCAAAACAAATCATTTAAACCTAGTGTGCATCAACCTAGAAATACCAAAATTAAGTCTATCTTACATTTTAAAATAAAACTCCTAGATACATTGTAGTATTAATGCCTGGGATATAGGTTTGATTTTCCATTTAATTACATGTTATTAAAAGTTAGTGTTCATAATGGTTCAAGTAATCTACAATCTAAAAATATATATTAGAAAAAATCATTTAGTTTGTGCCTATAAATGTTAGAGATCAACACTTGCATTTGTTAGGCTAGATTTCATTTTCAATATTGCATACATCCGAAAAATCAAGGAAAGGAAAAAAATAATCACCTCTCCCTCTCTATTTGCTTTCAATAGTTTCTAGTTATTTAATTTCCATACTTTCATTTCAGTAATTATTTTAGTTTCAATTTATTTGTAAAAAATGTTGAGAAAACACACAAGTATAAAAATAATTGATAAATAAATCCTTCCAAGATGAGTGCAAAGACCAAAAATAATTGAAAGTAAAAATGCTTTCCAAGACGAGTGAAATCAAAGAACTTTCTCACAAATTCAAAACAACAATCACTTACATTATAACATATTCAGAATAACCTATATGCTTATTGATTACCATCTAATATATCTCTCTCATTGGATGAAACTCATTGAGCCTCTTTATCCTCATAGTCTAGTCCATTTCCTAGAGTGTTAGATCCTATTATAGTAAGTGCACTTTATAATGAAATTAATTATAATCTTATGATTTAAGTATTTTGATACACACATGGTTTGAATCTCATTCTTAGCTATCTTGAATCCCTAAATGAATAATTTAGACTCATAGTCCTATTTAGTCGGATCCCTCTATATTCTTCCCCACCAAGTGAGTTACCTTAAAATTTGAGCATTCCATATTCCCTTCCATTTTTCCTCAAGTCTCACCTCATTAAACTTGTACAAAGACTTGAAAAGTTGAGTGTACATTTTAGCATGTTTTATTCACATGTATATAGTGAAAAAATCAATATTTTTAAGCCTAGTAAATATTTTTGTAGATTAAACTTGTAATAGCAAATAAAAATGCTTTACACTCATGTTTACCTCCTACATTCTTGTCTTAGGTGACCATGATTTGATATTTTTTGATGCATTTATGTTTGTATTATTTATAATATAGTCATAACTTATATAAGGTTAACATAGTCTAAAATAAATCAAATTGAAAGAAAAAAAATCTAACCCTAACCTTAGTTTCATTTTTTTTAGCAATTTATAAATTCTATAATTTTTTTAGATCTATGTATTCACTATATTTTGTCTTATATACAATCCTTCATCATATTTCAATCGTTTATATTTTGTAATTAGAGTTAATTGTAATTTATAATTAATTCTAGTGTAAATATTTTGGTGAATCCTCTTTAATTAAAACATTATTTTTTGCTTGTTACTTTTTAACCTAGGGATTTAGTTTAATTATGTAAATTTCTGACATTAAAAGATTAAACCCTTAAATTTTGGATAATATTCATAACATAATGATTCAGCTTTTTTTATTGATTAATCTAACACCAAATTTTTGTATCTTGTCATCTCATATAGGTAGCAACACAAAGGCTCTTCCTTTCAACTTTAGGTTGATTTTTTTTGTTTTCCTATTAAAATATATTTTACCTTTCTTTTATGTTCTTTTTATTTTTATTTTCTTGTTTTATAAACTATGTTTTGGAAATTTTAAAACTAATTATCTAGTGTTATGAAGGGATACATAATGTTCCCTTTACAAATGTCATGACATGAGGTGTTTTACTTCATTAATCATATCCATAGTACAAATATAAACACATACATTAGCTTCTATATGTCTCTCAATATATAATAAATGCCAAGGATTCCTTGTTTACACCAACCCTTTTTATCCATTTATTTTATGGTGTACCTAAGAGAAGAGAATCATCTAGGGAAGTTACTCTCAAATTACCCTTAAAATAGGGGTTAATGGGCTATATGAATGGTTCTACCTATGTAGTTAGTTCTCTAAAACATTGGACTGACACTAAGCAAGGAACGAGTAAGTATATTTGAGAGCCTACAAGCCATTCAAATGATTTACTATCTCACCCTATTAAAATTGATTTTATTTTGCAGTGTATTCTTATCTAGTAGTTTTTCTTGATTTATTATGTATACATTCACTGTATTACTTTATATTATATTATATGCTTCTAAGGCATAGTGATAGATAAAATGGTATTCATTTTTCACATATGGAGCTCCATTTAGCTTTTTTTAATGGTAAGTCATGATGAAAATGATGTTTACATTGAAATTGATATTAATAGTACTGAAGAGGAATATGATAATGAGGTTGAGAAAAGCATTCATAAAAATGAGTTTAATGGAGTAGATTAAGAGTAATGGAAAAAATTATCTAGATTTTGTCAATGTCTCCAAACATACCCTGATGAAATAAATAAAATCATTAACATACTTATTGAATATAAATTATATCATCAAGCCAATTTAGCCCCCCCCCCCCTCCATCCTCTCAACCTGTTCCCTTTCATATTATAAATACCCATACTTAAAATGTTACTACTATTACCATTGAACCTATCCCTATTTTTGCACCCTTAGTTACTTCTAACCCTTTATATTTGGATCTATTAACAACTCTTTCTTTCACTTAGTTTTTAATTCATATCCCTTCTCATTATTTTCAAACCCCTCACATTAATACAACCAATGCTTCCCTTGATCAAACCCTTCTTATCTTTTAATCCAAGTTAGCTAACATTGAGCAAACCATTTTTCATGCTAGCCATTAGTTATATTATTTTACCTTATTGAATAATCCTTTATCTCCTTAGATTACATCTTATCCTCTTCTATTTGTCTTTGTGGAGCCTAATATTCCTATTTATAAAGGATAAGTTTAATCTAAATAATATGTGTGTGACTTCCACGCATCTTTTCTAGAATATGTAGATAATGATAGATTTTTAACTAACTTCTTTAAAAAAAAATATCAAATATTATTGTCTTATATAATTATACAATCTTCCTCTCCAATCTATTGCAACTTTCAACCCTTTGGAAAATCATTTTTTAGCACATTTTTTCTATAAATATTGGTGAAACATTATTTTATGCCAAAATTTCATGGCTCAAATAAGGTCCAAATGAGATACATAGTGAGTATGTTATATGATATAATATTATGCTTTAAAAAATGGAAAATTATATCATTGATTGTATGTTTCAAGATATTTTCACTCAAATGTTACTTATACCTATTCAAGAGTCTATCATTGTTAATAAGTTCAAATACTTTTATGAACTATGCCATATAATTAAGGAGCCAGAGTTCAAATTTTTTACATGTAATAAGCTCAAATATATATGTAATGATCCTTCTCAATTAACTATCAAGTTCCAAGACAAACCTAATTATTAAATGAAAACTATTTAGATAAAAAATGAGGCTAAAGTTATAGTTAATACTATATCAAAACCACTACAAAAGCTTTACCTGCTAACTACACCAAGAAGTTAATTCTTAAGGACATCTTCGCCTACTCATTTGTTACTAAAAAAATACTTGATTATCATGTTATCACACTTATTCCACCATCATAAATTGATCTATCTAAACCTAAATCTGTAATATTTGCTAGAAATGCATTATTATTATTATTATATATGTGTTGGGATTTCTAAGAATATATGTCCAAATTTCAAGAACAAAATTCAAGACTTTATTATTGTGAACATTATTGAGATTTTCACACCTAATGAAGAGGATAATACCCAGTAAAATGATAATGAAAATATAAAAATGTATAAGGAAACTTTTCATAATAATAAGGCACAAGATAATAAGAAATATTATGAAGTGCATTATGCATATATTTCTCATCCTCATTCATATTCATATGCACATCTACTCGATAACATCATTGATAATTAATATAATTATAAGAGAGCTATCATCATGTGCATTAATTAAATTTGATGATTATAAAATGGTTTTTGATGAGTTTGAAATATATGCATTATTCATTAAGGCATATGTTGGCATACAAATAATCCATAGTGTTGAAATAGCTAATGGATCAAGTTAAAATGTGTGCACCATAACAATTATACATTCTATTGTTTATAAAGAGAAATATATAAAACACGCATATAGGTTTGTGAAATCATTTGATGGTTATATTTAAGATACTCTTAGACATATCATATTACCTTTACAAGTGAGACCTTTCATATTACTTACTAATTTCTTAGTGTTAATGAGAACATGTGTCTTTGATAAGTTAGTAGGGAAACCTTGGTTACATAAAATTATGGAAATTGATTCTATAATTCACAAATGTATAAATTGTATTCATGATAATAAAGTGGTTAACATTTCATCCATTCAACATGAATATACTATGGAACCAATTATACTTACTCCTACTCCACAATGATTGGTTGGCACAGTTATTGAGATATTTAATAATGACTTAGTCCGTACACTTATTCAATATCAAGATTTGCATTCAAAGAAAAATATTTCAAAATCAAAATTTCAACTAGAATTATGAGAATGAACTTATTTTAGTTTATTCACCTAGATATGAACATGCATATATGGATTTTTATCCATATATTCTTGAGTATAATATAATTGCACATATGGATGATCACTTGGCTAGAAATAAAGATATCTACTCTAAAGTAGAAATAGGAAAATAACACAATGTTTTTATCTCATACAACATAACATGTCATTAAAAATGATCCTACATAGGCATAAGTTGTTACATTATCTCTTCCCATGCATGGAGATACATGGTTAGATAGATATATGAATAGTTATATATAAGGTTACTCTACAACACATGGTTCTTGTTAGATTCAAAATCTTATACACTAGGAACTTATTATCTTTCACTATATATTGTTCCTTTTCATCAAGGAATTATATATAAATATGAGCATTTTATTAATGATATCCATAGATTCTACCATTACCTCCCACCATCCTATTTTGGCCAATTATATTGATCAGTTTCCTTGCCTAGTTTTGACTTGCACATAACTTCTTTTCTCTTTACTTTTGTTGATTATTATTCTACACCTAATCTAGTATTATAATAGCCCTTGGATCTATTTTGCATTTTGAGGCATTTGATCCCTTTTATTTTCTAGCCCAATTCAAACAACCCAAAATAATTATCTTACTAAGATTTTAATGCACATTCTTCATCGAAACTCATTTACTCATTATTACACATTTTTGCATGATCTAGATCTCATTTTTACTTTCATTCCCATATATATATAGTTTTAAATTAAGTCATATGGCCCTGATTGCCATCTATGTTACATATACACCTACATTAGGGGAATTTAGTTTTCATTATTACTTTCCATGCTTGGCTTTATTACATTATTGAGGGATGTTCGAAACTCCCCTTACATCTTATATTTCAAAATGTTACTACTTACCTTATTTTTCAAAGTTTTTTCAAATTTTAGTTATGCATATTTCACTTTTTAAAAATGGAAAAATATAGAAACATTCATATATTATAAAAATTACAAAAGAATCAAAATCCCTACCAAATTTAAAAAACCATGAACTTCAAGCATATTTTCATATGACATCTATCTTTATGCTTAGTACATAGAATATTTTATTACCCTTTCAATACGTAATTACTATCATAAGGTATCTAAGTGTGAATCATGAAATATTTATACTTAGCCAAGAAATAATGATCCACATAAGTTGTCTTGATAAAAAATCATGTTTACATTCAATCAGGATAAAGTTACACTAGTTAGACAATAGTTCACTATGCAATTATCCTCCTACTACAAACCTTTCCCTATTTATTTTCAATCTTTATTACCAAATACAACGTAGTCATAAGGACCCCTTATTAATTTTTTTATGATATAACAAAAATCATATTTAGATATGGTTAAATATTAAGCTAAGACACGCTTTCACATTGTTTCCATGTTGGGACATCATTTTACCCAACATCCTTTCTCAATTGGGGCAATATCATCATTATACAGGAAAACATTTTTTGGTTGTATTAAAGTATAACCTATTTTCCATACTAGGATATAATGAACGCAAATGTATTACTTTCATTCATAATTTACATGTCTCATAATTAATATATTAACTGCTTACACAAACATAAGAAGTTATGATTTAGATATGATAGATAAATTTTATTTATATTATTTACTCATTACATAACATTTTAAAAAAAAAAACTTATTGAGTATGTCCCTTGGCCTTCTGTATGTTCATCACACACCCTCTTACCTGTATGGTATCACCATGCCATTTTTATATGGGAATTGGTATTTTATTTTTATTTGAGATTAATGTGTTCCTTATATTTATCATTTGGGTCTCATACATGATATTTATTAAAACTTTATACCTCTATTAAATATGTTACATGTCTCTTGTATGTGGTCTTTTAGTCCTTATTGTGTGATATTGTGTGAATTTGATTACATGCTCATTATTAGATACTATAGTGCCATGATTATTATAATACACTAATACAAATGAATTACATATATCTATGGTTCCATTGTACATATCATGCATGTATTGCTTAGGTGATTAAAATTATTCATCTATTCAATAATATGTATACAATACATAATCTAAAATTGCAAGTTTTAAGATGTTTCATACACTATTCCAATTATATATTCAAACTACATTATGTAATACAATATATAAGTTTTCCATATGCTTCAATCTTACATATCTAATATTAAAATACCATTCAAATATTTAAATGCTATTAAATTATTATATCTTTTACAAATGCTCATTTTTTATTTTGAGAAGAATAAATTGTAAGAAATTTACCTCATCTCAAAATGGGAGCATCTTAATGGGATTATCTTAAGCTTTCAAAAGTAAAATATTTCATATTTGATAAACCAAAATTTATTAAATTAAAAAAATTAATATTATGGGGGCATTTGGATTGTTTATGCACTCCACTCTTATAGATACTTGATAATAAACACACTTATGTGAAGATAATTAAAAAATTCTAAATAGCTTCCAAAATTTCAAATTGTCTCTCTATACATTACATGGGGCATGATATGTATTCATGTCCAAGCTAGTACATTGAAAAAGTTAGAATTCTCTTTTCTAGGTTTCAAAGTTGGAAACATTTATAGTTTGAATCTAGATCCATCTCCAATGGCGTGATTAATATTTTTCAAGTAGACCATGTTTGATCTTAATGACATTCCACATATTTTTTTTCACTTTATAAAGTCATGTACTAGTTCCCACCTCTTGTTTTAAATTCAGCAAGTAAAACACATTTTAGCTTAGTGGCATTCCATGTCTTGGTTACACTTTAGTAAACTAATTTCTTACTTCCCATCATTTTAATAATTGAATAGTAGTTTTTGAGGATTAAAGCATATAATGCTTCTAAATCAATTATCTTTGTTGATTATTAAAATTTAGACTTGTTCACTCTCAATTCTCCAGATGTTCAACACTTATCCACATGCCTCAACAAGGGAGCATGCTCATCTCCATGACAAAGACAAAGTGTGTATACATACTTAAGTTTTGTATTTATTTTACTCTAGTTATTTTAAGCATCACTAGAATAAAGAGGGGGGATGTAAACACATAAAATTATCCAATAAATTATTTAAAATGTTTTATCTTGACACCCTTACCTTATTTGGCCAATTTCACACATTGATAACCTATAATATATAATAAATCCTTCAAAAGTCTTGAAAATACTAAAAACATCTTCCAAAATTTCCTATTTTATTCATATTTATCCCTATTCACCATACACCTTACTATGTCTCTTTGTGTAAATATTAGGATAATTTTGGAAAAGTGTTTACTAGGTAGATAGGGGTCCATTGTGCATCTATCTAGTAGTGCATACATGTCCCCCATGCTTTAAATGTCATCTTTTTGAAATGGAACACTTCCTAAAAAAAGTCCTACAAATTTCAATAGTTATGTTTTTGGAATTATTTGAATGATATCCATACATATTCATATCAAGAGTCAAACTTTAAAGGAACTATATCTCACTTACAAAGAATAACTCTTTCTGAGTTTGAAAGAATATATTATCTGAGTAAATATCATAATTATAATTTTGTTAAAATTTTGCATTCCTTGGCCAAGTCTAACACTGTTTATTTTAGGTCAAGGGCATGTTTTTTCAAGAATTATAGGAAAAGTTTAAAGTTGCATTTATATGATATTCCATAAAGGGATAACTACATTGTCTTGACACCCATTAGGTTATGTAGGCAAAACTTAGTCAACAACGGTTTTTGTGGATAGCTCATCCATTCACACTTCCCACATTTAGAACCATTTTAAATTTGATATTATTATTTTTAAATGTGTATGATTAGGGTTATGATTGTATATGTCTTTCATGAATCAATTCATGCTCCACTTAAAAATATAATACATTTAGTTGCAAGTGAACAAACCTATATTTTTATATCAAGCACATAGTCTAGAAAGACAATGTTAGAGTAATAGATGGAAACACATTGCACTCATGCCCCTCTCCTATGGAATTTTCCTAACAAATAATGAGCCACTATTTTATGATGCATTTATGTTTGTAGGTTTTATAATACTATCACAACTTACATAAAGTTAACATAGTTTGAAATAAATAAAATTTAAAGGACAATTCTCTAACACTAAACCTAGATTATATTTTAAGAAATTAAGAAATTATTTATATTTTATAGATATATATTTACTAAATTATATATTATATACCATCTTGTATTAGATTTCAATAATTCACATTTTATAATTAGATCTAATTTTAATCCATAAAAAATTATGGCATAAATAAAAACTTAGCTAGTGATAACCCTTTATGGAAAATTAATTTTATCATCCTTCATGTTATGGCATGCTTATAGGTGAATTTTGGACCAATGTTATCATCTTCATAAGTAGTTTTCCTATACAAAAACTAAAACTTGGTTGTGTATCCATGCATGCAACCACAACCCTGAAATTATCATCCACTATATGGACATAATGATATGAAAATGGTAAGAAACCCTTAACATAGTTTTCCCTAGAAAAATATGTGATATATTCCCATATCATTTTTTAAAAATGTGCCTTATGCATCCAGGGTTTTAATCCTTTGAAGGGATCAACCTAGAAAATATATAAATGTAGATTTTTTAGTGTTGGTTCACATCATAGTTCCATTCTAACAAAAGAGGTGAAGGTAGATAGGAGAAGAGAAACACATTTAGAAAATTTTATGGTATATTATGTTACATATTAAAAGGATTGTGATATGTATTATTAATGCATTATTTATTTCATATAATTAATTGTTTTATGGGAGAAAGGGGTGGTTTTTGTTAGAGAGGCTCAAGCATAATATTTAATTTATGTTGAGAGAATTAATTGTTATTTAATTTATCAATTTGTATAGAATAACATAACTTAGTTTATGTTCCCAAATCACATAAAGGTCCTTTCTAGTCATTTCCTTCATGTTTTACATGGATAACAAATATCCTTATTATGAAAAATAATTTTAATAGCTATAATTATGACATGTTTTAAATTTGTTCCTTGTTCATAGATGTGATATTTCTTTACTGCAATAGAAAATTGAAGTGATTATTTTCCTGTATTTCATATTTTAGTTCTAGTTAGTTCATACATGTCATATAATATAATATGTTATAAATTTTCTTGTGGATATATTAAAACCCTATAATTTATTTTATACAGGGGATTTTATGGATATAGTTAGGGTTCTATAGACACTGGATTCATGTTTTTCATGGGTAAGAGAGAAATCATTTATGTAGAAAAATATATGAACTAAATCAGAACTAAAAACTAAATTCTTGTATAAACTTATCACTAGATTGACATATTATTTTGAAATGAATTGGAACAAGTAACAAACTTACATTATTAGATCTCTTAGATTTAACCAAATACTTACTTTGCATTCATGCTTCCATGGGTAAGAATAAACCTTATTGTGAAAAGAAATTTTTGGTGTGTTAGTTGTGACATATTTCATATTTGTTTATTGGATTATTAAAATGAACTAATTATCTTATTGAATTTTATTTGTCAAATTTTAGTTATTTCATGTATATCCTGTAACATGTTATAAATTTTATCATTGTTATATTTAAACCTTATAATTACATATATTTAGGGGGTTTATGGATACAATTATGATTTTATAGACATTGCATTCATGTTTTCCATGGGTAAGTATGAACCTTGTTATACCAATTAATTTTAAATTTACAAGGGTTTTATATACATTTTATGGGTGTTAGGGTTTAGTATTTTCGCTAGGTCTCTAGTAAATCCTTGATACCCTAATACTCAAGACTAAATATTATTAATTATAATTTTTAAAAAAATTAAAATTACTAATAATGTGATAAAATCATCACAATTTTTTATTTGAAAAAACATGACACAATGTTGAAGTGACTAATGTGAACAACCTAATACTATTATTTGTATTTTGTGAATATAGTTCCTTAAATTTTACACATGTGATAAATAATAGTGATTTTGTCTTCTATGTATTTTTAATGGGATATTTTTTCATGTGGTAGTAGTAGTGTGTTCTATTTTATATTATAATCTCATAATAATAATATCCCCTTTGACTGATCATATACATCTTAAGATGCATTTGTTATAATTGAGTAAGGTAACCTATATATGTGATAGTTATATAAGGTTTTA
>JARHVA010003634.1:460000-465000 GCA_037957365.1 Torreya grandis | reverse complement strand
TATTGAGTATTTCTTGGATAATTATTTTTTAAGGAGTACAAGTATCATTTCATTGAATAATAATTAAACTATTACAGATAACTATTTACTGTAATAATTGTGGAATACTTGGATTATTTTTAATTACTAATATTATTAATTATTGAATGATAAACATAGGTAATCATGTTCAGATGTATGTTCACATGTAATCATATTTAGATATATATAAAAATGTAATCATGTTTATATGTATACCCAAATGTAATCATGTTGACATGTATATTCACATTTAAGTATGTTCATATATATGTTCACATATAATCATGTTCACATTTATGTTGACATGTAATCATTATGAAATCATGAGTCAAAAGGCATTATTTTTACATTAAGTTATCCATAGGATTATGTGCATTATTATGTTCAATAATTCTTTATGTGACTTTATATTTTCCCTCGATTTATCTCATATCATGTCTTTATTAATTCAAGAAACTCACACAACACATCATCTGATATACATTACTGGTAAGGAAGATGAAGAGGGTGGATGATGTGGAATATAACACTTCATGTAATGCTATGGAGTCTTCTAGAGGTATATAAAAAGAGAAATTATGAGATTTATCTATGGCTTATTACTTTCATATTTTCTTTTCAATCTTGAATATATGAATGAAATTTTAGGATTCCATGATGATTAAGGAAACTAAAAAAATATCATAATTTTATTATCTACTAACTTTACTTCCCTGAATGAGATCATATTTTTTCCTCTTATGGTGGTAATATTGTTTCATGAAACATGTTAAATCTTCATATTTTCAATAGGTATGGTAAGATAAATGGTTTGAATTTACCTTCAAACAAGTTATTGTCCCTAACCCATAATTTAGAATTAAATTCCTAATTTGATTGCTTTTAACGAGTAATGGGTAGTAATAAGGAATAACTATGACATGGATCATAACATTACTATTAAATTTTATTTTTGAAGCTTCATCATTATCATCAAATGTATCTTTTACTATTAGAAAATAATGTAGGACCTCTACTTCCCTAGGTGTTACAGTCATCATTCAAAGCCACATCAGTGCACCTATAATGGTGTGTTATATGGTACATAGGATATTATAGGAGGTATCAAACCTTTGTTACTTGATCAAGAAATGTTAAGGTTGGACATATATATTTTCATAGTTCTTAGTGTAGTTTTGGCCACATCATTTGTTAATGATGGGTTTCTTGTATAAGAATTTTCTAACATATTTTTTCAACTCAAAGGACATCCAAATTTGCCCATATTGATGAATTAAATTGCACGTGAGGCCCTGAATTACTTATAATTATGTTTATTTTATGAACATAAGTACTATATTGTTATAAA
Source organism: Torreya grandis (assembly GCA_037957365.1). Taxonomy (NCBI): domain Eukaryota; kingdom Viridiplantae; phylum Streptophyta; class Pinopsida; order Cupressales; family Taxaceae; genus Torreya; species Torreya grandis. The sequence continues at coordinate 463,631 of JARHVA010003634.1, read as the reverse complement.
AAATCAATACATGATCTCTAGAACATTTGAATAATCACATTAGGAATCAGGTTCAACTATATTATCAGTCCTAGTTTAGGTTCATATTTCAATTATGTTAAATAAGCCATATAATTTTTTTGACCCAATTTATGAACTTGTAGTATAAGTTTTCATAAATGGTTGCATTTCATAGGATTTTTGTGATGAATTATTATTATGTTACCTTCCTCGACTTAGAGATATAGATAATTGTTGGTGCACATGTAATCTTAAGGGTGAAGTCTAACATTTTTTCTTTTTTCCCACTAGAAATGAGAATTAAGAGTGAAAAATGTATGCATGAAATTGATTTTCAAATTTTTATTGTGACCTGATCTTATATTCTTGCATGGCATTTCATGAAAATTAAATATATCATTAAGATAACTACAAGAAAATTTAACATAGGATGGTGCCTTTTTATCTAAGTGATTATCCTTAAAATGTGTGGAAATATTTATCTCTATTTTTCATCACATATTATCAAGATGTTGAACCTTAATCTTAGCGATGGGAGAATCCGAGACTAATATGATTGTAATAATATCCACCTATTTAGCCTTTTAAATTGTTGCATGATTATTCAAACATTTTGTGGAGATATTAGCTATAATATCATAGTAACAAGTCATGACACAATAGTAGCTTTAGTGAATCAAGGCTTTCCTTGTTTTTATCACATTTTTTTAACATATAGAGAAGCCACTTGTGCTCTTAAGAAAAATAAAATTAGATGATGCTCCTAGCATTAGTTCATCTAATAGATGTAATTTTTTTATTATTATTTCCAAACATTCATATTATTTTTAGTATAAAATTGAAATGTATTTTGATTCAAAATATTCCCAATGTATTAAATTTAACTATAAGTTTATGACTTATACCCTATTTTCCAAAGCCCGTGTTCCACCTAAGTAACCATACTTGTACATTAAGATATTAATTAGGAATTAATTTATATATTTTATCATTATATGTAGTGATATTTTGAATAAATATAGATATATTTAATTTTAGTTAAAAGCACTATCACCTTTCTAAAATTATAACATTATGTTTATTTCTCCTTTATGGAGTGTAGAAAATAATTCTTTAAAAAAAATGTTTACAGACTTTCCTATAATTGAGAAATTAAGCATGACTAACTATTGCATAAATATCTCAATAAAATCATTGAATATTTTTAATTTATGGGATTGGATCATTGAGATGCATTATTAACATTCTTTCTCATGTTGGAAATCTTGAGGAAGCCTATTTAGCACCTATTTTGAGTAAGTTTTTATATCCTCATTGATCAATGTCATGTCAATACCAAACATGAAAGTGTTTTACCCTATTTTTAAATAAAGTTAATTGTATATTATTATATATGTGTAAAACTAGAAATATCAAAATACTAAATATGCATAATATTCAACCATTCTAATTTTTACAATTTGCTAAATATAGAATACTATTATTTTTAGAAAATATGAAGAAGAGATATACGTAGTTTTTACATTGATTTACTTTGACTATTATGAGCTTATGCAAGTTAATATTAGAAAAAGGTGTGAATATTTAGGCTCAGTATTAGGAAAAAAATAATAGAATACAAATAGGCCCATTATAAGTGGATGATTACAAAGTGTATTTCAATGTATTGATTGTGTAATTATCTCGGCTCATTGAGATAGGTTGTTGATAGAAAAGATAGAGAAATCAATTTTTGTTTAAATCAGATATCATGGGAATATATAAATAAATGTGGGCATGATCATTATAAGTGGATGATGACATAGTGTGCTCAAGTCCATTTACCATAGACATGTTATAGTTCACTGTGTATATAAACTTATAAGTGTGCTTTTAAATATTACAGATTATAAGTAATATTGTATATAAAAATATGGTTTAATGACATAGAAATCAGTTTCTTATTTTGTTTTCATTGAAACCCTTAAGTAAATTTAATATCTTGAAAACATGTAAGAAAAAGAGGGGAGTGTAATGGGATAAATTGACCTAAATCACCTCCTTCATGATTGATTATTTCCCACATATCCAATACTCTAAGGAGGGAAATGAATCTCATAGTTATCCCATCTTAGGTGAATGTGAAATTGTGATCCTTTGAATGTATATATGTATCTAGTAAATGGCTTGAATACTTCATAATTATAACCTTTGACTTGGATTATGGTTGTAACTTGTGAATGATTTAGATTTTACATAGAATAGGGTTGATTTAATAAATGTTCATAAGTGTATATGTTTGAACCAAGTGAATATAAAATAGGTATAATCAGTGATTATTGACATGAATCTAAAGGCTTTGTTTTTTTATAATTTCATTTGGCTTACCATGTGAAATGTGTAACAAGGCATAAAAAGATATTTTGAATTTTGGAAACTACATGTTATTGGGTTAGATATGTGACTACTACAAGTAGACATGGGCAAACTACACCCATGTCTACCTAAAACAAACCTATATATATGGATCAAAGACAATTTTACTCCATTATATATAGAATAAAGGTGATTTCAGACAACTTGAGTAGTCAACATTAAAATGTTTTATATAGTAGTAAATAAAAAATAAAGGGTTGATCTCAAATATAGAAAAATAAAATAGAGGAATGGTGAATAAGATTAATGTATCTTTTCAAAATTCATATGATTTAGAATGTGTCATTAATCATTATTGTCAAGTATCGATGACCAATTTTAGTTATTTACATTTTCCCTTTCCCCCACCCATGTCTTCCTTTATTCTATAAATGAAATAGCTAGAGCAAAGGGGAAAGAGTTGAACCTGAGTGTCTAAAACACACTTTGTCTTAGTGAGTATTACTTCAATTTTTAAGGGTGCCCAAATTTACAAAACCTTATAATAATGCATAAAAGGAATAATTTGTGCATTTAAAATTATAAAAATCTTAACTTTAAAAATTATAAATTTTGAAAAGATAAAAAAAGGAGTACACCAATATGTAGGTGAAACTAAATTGGTTTATAACCTATAATTGATGATGAATAATTGTGCCCCCTTACTCAAGAACTTAGCTAATTTGAACCAATGGTGATTTGAGAGTAATCAAGTCTTTATTTTTAATAACTAACTAAGCCCTTGAGTTTTTAATATACATTATTCTATCTCTCATAAATAGGGAATATTATCTAATATATTAATACAAAAAGATGGAACCATGTTAGATTTTTTATAAGGGATGCAAAGGGCATTAAGTATAACTAGAATCAAACATACATCACCTACATAGATTAAAATTACATCATTATAGAGATATCTAGATTATATTTTGAATGATCAAAATGGATTGAATAATACTCATTCTCCATTCATGATTGCACTACGCATAATTTGTTTCTATAAAATGAATAGTTTACCTTTTAATTTAAGTATTTTTATCTTTATATTTTTATTATTATGCTCTTTACAACTTAAAATTTTTAACTTTTTAAACTTTGCATTTTTTCCATTTTAAACTTTTAATATTTGAATAATCCTAAGTGTGAATTAGTATCATACCTTATATAAATATATGCCAGTGATATAGAGTGTTATGCATCTACATGATCAATTTTGAATATATTTTAAACTTGT
>JARHVA010003634.1:285000-455000 GCA_037957365.1 Torreya grandis | reverse complement strand
TTTCTTATCAACGTTAAATATATGAATGGATATTTAGGATCTTGTAATGACTCAATTATGATGTTTTAATTATAAAATCATACTAATATCAATTTTTTCTTATTTGTGAACTTATTTGTTAGAATGAGATGATAATTTTTTCTCTTATGGTGGTGATTTGAAAAAGGACTATCAAATAATAAATGACAAGTTTTTTTCATGAAACATATTGAAGTTTCATATTTTCAAGATGGAGAAGGTAATTGTTTGACTTTCCCTTCAAATGAGTCATTGTCCTTATCCTAGAATTTAGCATTAAATCCCTAATTTTATTAGTTCTAACTAGTAGTGTGTAGTTTGAAAAAATACCTGCAACATGGATCATAACCCTCATGTTAAATTTTATTTATGAATATCCATCATTAACATTAAATGTATATTTAATTTTTAACATGTAATGTATGACCCTACTTTGCCATAAGTTATGGTCATCATTCAGAGAGAGATTTCTATACCTACAATGGTGTGATATATGGTATACATGATGTTTTAAGATGTATAAAACTTTTGGTACTCAATTAAAAAAATTTAAGGTTAGACATAATTATTTTCGTAGTTAAAGGTGGAATTTTGGATACATCAATCATTAATGATGGATCCATCATATAAGAATATTCTAAAGGATTTTTTATAACTCAAAATATTTATAGAAACATCTGATATTATGGAATGAAAATTCATGGGAGGCCTTAAACCCATTTAAATTATGCTTCCTTTATGAACATAATTAGTATATCATCATGTAACCACAATGCATGGTCATTAGTCTATTGGACTTGTTGCATTAGGAACCTTAGAAGTAGGTTTAACTACATTATCATTCCTAGTATAGGTACATGTTGTGATTATTTTGAATAAGTCAAAAGAAAAAAATTGACTCAATTTATGAATTTATAGTATAAGGCTTCATAAGTGGTTGATTTTATAGGATTTGTTTGATGAATTATTATTATGTTACATGACTTGACTTGGAGATATAAATAATAGTTGGTGCACATACGATCTTAAGGTTTAAGTTTGACATTGTTTTAATTCTACTAAAAATGAGTATTGATAATGCAAAAACTTTAGGTGAAATTGATTTTCAAGTTTGCATTGTGTCCTCATTTTATATTCTTTCATTGACTTTCATGAAAATTAATTAGATCAATAAGATAGCTACCGGATAACTAAACATAGGATGGTGAATTACTATCTAAAATATTTTACTTAAAATATATGTAAATATTTATCTCTATCATACATCACATATTATCAATTTTCTTAACATTCATCTTAGCAATCAGAGAATATTAGGTTAAGGTGACTAGCATAATATCCACCTATTTAGTCTTTAAAATAGTGCCATGATTATCTTAAATTATTATGGATTTGGTGTAAACAATGGTCATATGAACAAGACATGCCACACTAGTAGCTTTTAACGAATCATGACATTCGTTGTTTTTATCACTATTGTTTACTTGTTAAACATATATAAAAGCAACTAGTGCTCTTAAGAGAATAAAAAATTGGATGACACTCCTATCATAAGTTCATGTAATTGAGGTAATTTTTGTCTTATTATCCCAACATTTATATTCATTTCAATAGAAACCTGATATATGTTTTCATCAAAAATAGGCCCAATGTCTCAAACATAACTATGGTTTATAACTTATACTCTATTTTCCAAAGCACATGATCCACCTAAGTAAACATGTTTATACATTAGGAGTAGTAATAAATTAACTTATATATTTAATCATTTTATGTAATGATTTAGTGATAAATTTTTTTTAAAAAAAATCTTCTATTTAAAAAATTTATAACATCTCTCAGATTATAACATTATGATTTTATCTCCCTTTTGGAGTGTTAAAAAAATTCCATATAATTTGGAAATTAAACATGATTAACTATTACATACATAGTTCAATAAAATGTATAAATATTGTTAATTTAGGATATTGGATCATTTTAAACTCATTAATAACCTTTGTTATCATATTAGACATCTCATGGAAACCTTTTGAGCACATGTTTTGACCAATTTTTTCTATCTTGGTTGATCAATGCCATGTCAATAGGAAACATGAAATTGTTTTACCCTATTTTTTATCAAATAAATATGTTTATATGATTATATAGGTGTAAAAATAGAAATATGATAATGTTAATGTTGTATAATATTCAACTATTTTTATTTTTGTATATATATATATATATATATATATATATATATATATATATATATATATAAAATTTTTGGAATGCACTTAGAAGAGTTAAACCTATCTTTCACATTGATTTATCTTGACTATTATGAATTAATGAGACTCAAAATTAGAAGAAGCTATGACTTCTTAGTCTCAGTATAATGGAATAAATCATAAATAGAATATAGACATGACCCCTATAATTGGGTGATGACAAAGTGTGTTTTAGTGTGTTGACTATGGACTTGTCCAAGTTGATTATGATAAGTGTTGAAAAAAGAAAACATAGAGGATAATTATGGAAATAAATATCATGGGTAGATGTAAAATATGCATGTGTACATATAAATTATAAGTGAATGATAATAAAGTCTGAATGAGTCCCTTTACTATAAAATTATCCTAGTTGATTGTGGGGAAAATAATAATTGGTGTACCTTCTATGATTGTAGATATTGATTAATTTGATATATTAAAAATATGGTTTGTCCTTGCGGAAATAATTATTTTTCTTTTATTTTTTTTGAAACCCTTAGGTAAGATTACTATCTTGAAAACTAAAAATAAAAAAGGGTGTATAATGGGATAAGTTGAACTCATTCACCCCCTTGATAATTTATTATTGCCTACATACCCAATAATCAAAGGAGGTAAGTGAATCTTGTACTTTTGCCCACCTCAAGTGATTTTGAAATTGTTCTCCTTTGAATATATGCATGTAGTTAGGAGATGGCTTGAATACTTGATAATGATAGCCTTTGGCTTGGCATATGGATGCACTTTATAAATGTGTTAGATTTTGGGTAGATTTAATCCATGCGTACAAATGTTTATGCTTGAACCATGTAGATATCATGTGGATATAATGAGTGATTCTTGGCATGCATTTATAGGATAATATTTTAAACATTTACTATATCTAACCATGTGGAATGTGTAGGATGGCCCAAACAATTTTTTTTTTTAATTTTGAAAACTACAAGTTATTTGGTGTGGGATGCAGCCACTATAAGTAGACATGGGCATACTAAATCCCTACCTACCTAGTACAAACCTATCTAGATGGATCAAATACAATTGTACTCTATTAGATATAGTATGAAGGTTATTTAGACAACTTTAGCATTTGACTTTGAATATTTATATATATTAGTAACAATAAATAAAGGCCTAGTCCCACATACAAAAAAATGGATTAGAGGAATGGTGAATAAGATTCATGTATTTTTGCATAAGTCACATGATTTGGAATATGTTAAGAATTAATATTGTCAAGTATATATGAATAGATTTATGTTTTTACATTTTTCCTCACCCCTACCCATACACCCACCCTTGATTCCCTTTATTTTAGAAATGAAATTGCTAGAGTAAAGGAGAAATAATTGAACCTAAGTGTGTACAACACAGTTTTTCTTTGATAATATTAATTCAATTTTGTACGATATTAAATTTTAGTAAGCATTTTAAAAATGCATCAAAATAATCAGATTTGAATTTAAATTTTTAATAATCTTAACTTTCTAAATTAGAAACATTAAAAAGAGAGAAAAGAATGAGTACACCTATATTTAGGATAAACTAAATTGCCATGTAACCTATGATTAATGATGGAGAACTATACCCCATTAATGAAATACTTAGTTAATTTGAACTATTGTTTATTTAGGAGTGATAAAGTCCTAATTTTAAACCACTAATCAATATATTGAGTTGAAAACATACATTATTATATCTTTCATGAATAGGTAATAATATAGTGTACCAATACAAAAATGTGGAAGCATGCTAGGTTTGATAGAAGTAATGTCAAGGACATCGAGTGTAAAAATAATATAATTTACATCACCTACACATGTTAGAATCATACCACTATAGACATATCTAGATTAAATTTTGAATGATCAAAAGCGATTGAAGAATACTCATCCCCTTTTCATGACTACAATGCTCATAAATTTATTTTTTTAAATGAATATTTTATGTTTAAATTTAAATGTTTATTCTCTTTGTAATATGAATATGATGCTCTTTTAAAATTGATATTTTGAACCTTAAAACTTTAAAACATTATTTCTTTTTATTTATTTTTTAACTTTGAATATTTGAACAATCCTAAATGTGAGTGAATATCAAACCTCATATAAATATGTGCTAATTATAAAATTACTATGCATATATATCCTCAATTTTGAATGTATTTGAAACTTATAAATTTTAAATTACATAATTTTTTTTTCATATACCCATGCATATGCATTGAAATTTGTATAATTATAGGCTACAAATCTTTGAGAAGTGAGTGCGTATTCATGTCATATACTGATATAATATATATTAATGTTCTAATATTTATCATATGTTAATTTTTTTAATCACTTTTAATCTTTGAAAACCTATATTTTTTTATAAAATATAGATTTCCAATAGTTTAAGTATTTGAAACCTTATAAGCCATATTTTTGAAACTTGTATTTTGTCCAAAATCTATTCATTGAGGTTTGGATCTCTAATATAAGTCGACTATGATGTCCCTATTTGAGATAATAGATGTAGATTATAAGTCATTCATCTAAAAATAAGAGCTAATTTTATCATGTGATAAAAACATGATCATATAGTATGATGTCATAAATTTATATAATATGTTTTCATATGAAATGTAATTATCCCTGAAGCATATATTTAACATATTGAAAACAAGGCATACATAGTGTTATGTATAGATAGATTTATAAATGAGGTACATAGTAAGGTGACCATATTAAAATTTTGTGTGATATTATTCATATCACTAGTAATCAATTTTAGTAATCACACAATCATACCACATCATGTCTCACATAGTTAATTAATAATACCAAGGGATACTTATAAGAGACATGTTAAAATGTTACACAAGCAAATATTGCACACATAAGGACAAGGGCCACAACTAAGAGACATGTTCAAATTTCACACACACTAAGAAATAATATCATATAGATGTTTATCATATAGATGTTCAAAATATTTTCACATAAGGACCAAGGGCCACACATAAAAATCAATCAATATCCAGCCTATCATGCAAGCTAGGAAAAAACATCACATGATCATACAAAAAGTGAAAACTGGTATATTCCATCCATATGTGAAAAATGTCATACTATAATAAGGTATCATATCTAGTAGAATAATTTATAGTATGAATGAATTATAAATATGTTTCACTCACACACACACACACACACACACACACACACACACACACACACACACACACACACACACACACACACACACACATTACATTTGAGGTCATACATAGATATAACTTATTATAGTGTGATGTGTAAAGTAAGGTGATATAGCATAAATGTGGCCACAGGTAGGACAAAACTCAACATCTAAGAATGTATTAATTATGTATGTCCTACATCACACTCCTATACCTAGTGGAATGCATGTGTATATAAAAATAAATAATCTTTATAATATAGTATCTAATATATAATATATTCAAAAGAGTAACTAGCATCTCATGTCCTGCTCAAGCCTTGATTTTTTTTAATAAATATTTTAATTATTTTTTTTTGGAAAATAAATTTGAATTCTTTTTATTTTATTTTTTGGATATTTTTTAACTTGTATGCAAATTAAACTAGCTTATGATCCTAAAAATTGGAGGATCATAATGTATACTTGTGTGAAATATTTTAAGGTTGATATTCGAAGGATGAAAATTCATACAATAAGGTGTATCCTAGTTTGAAAATAAGTCAGGAGTCATATCAAAATTGTCAAGATCACTACTTATAGATTTTTTTATCACTTGTGTAACTAGATAAGGTGCATGAATTGGTAAAGTATGCTATGTAATAGGATAAAGTCACATTACTTTTGTTAACTATAGATCACATTGAATTATCTTAGGAACTATATTAGGTTGCACTATAAGAAATTTATGTTTATTGAAGCCTTGCATAACTTTAATTGATTTATGTTCATAAAGGATAAACCTTTTCCCCTTAAAATGGTCATTTTTAAATATTATGCATAGTTTCCATAATTTAAATTGATCTATTCTCTTGAATGGATGCACTGATTATCTTTTGGTGATTTTCTTGAATAAGTGCCAAAATAAACTCTTGTGGTGGTGCTGAAGGAGGAGCAGTTACCACTAACTATAGAGGGTAATCATATGGGATACATTTTTCTTTGACAACTTGATTACAATGAATGTACTTGAGGCATATATGAACTATAGATGGTATTGATCAAATATTTTGTATCCAAGGACATCAAAATAACATATTATATACCCTTGTGTTTTTTAGGACTAGAAATGGAGTATCCATTGTTGCTAAACCATCTTGGAGAGATAGTATTATATGTCCAAAAATATATTATGTATGCACATCGATTAATTTTAATACACTTAATGTATACCTTAATTATTGATATGTGTATCTAAGGCTATAAATTAGTGTCATTATACATGTATTTTTTCTTGATCCAATGTCAATCATGACACTATATATAATTTGTTTATTGATGTAAGCTCAAATTAAGAGTGAATGCCTATCCAAACCATCATCACTTATTTCATAATCATCAAATGAAATCACTATATATTGTGTCAATATTCTAATAAATATGCCAATGATTGCTTTTGTTAGATGCCCATATTATTAAGGAGAATGCACATTATATGTATGATGTACTTATAAATTATCTACATTTCATATTGAACCATGATTTGGAAAAGGATTATTAAATATTTTAAGCTTTACATTATCATTATCTTACTATATTATTTCATTTATGGGTTTATTTATCTCAATCACATTATTGTTAATATATATTCTATTTTATGTCTTAGTTTGTAAAAAAAATTCATGGAATTCCCAATGCTTCTATGTTAATCACAATTTACATTAATGCCAACGCACTTAGATTGAGGATTGGTTAAGTAAAATTTAAAATGATGAGATAAATAGGATATTGTAATATAAATAAATTATTAACAATATATGTGGAGGTTTTGGTAACCTTATAAATTACATCGTAAGTATAGATAATAATTTAAGCTTGTTCAATGGTTGTAATATTACATGAAATTTTACTTTTTTTTCTCATTAGATTTGAATTTATAATTTATCTTTATTTAAAAATTTATGTTTGATGTAGATGGAGCATTTTGGTACATACTTTGGCTTGTTTAATGTTATGAGCTTTACTTCTCTATCTTTGACTATATGCCATAGCTCATCAAAGGATTTGAGTTTATCAAACATGATTGATTCATGGAGTGTTGATAATAATATTTGAGTGAATATATATTTCATTTCATTTTATGCCGTAAAGTTTTTCATCCTAGCTAACATTTTACCCTATAATTAATTTAGAATAATCAATTAACCAGGAATAAACTATAGAAATTGATATACAATAGTATACACTAAAATACATCAAATTTTTTTTGAAATTATGTTATAACAATGAATATACAAGAGTAGAAATGTATACACATATTGAAATATATTGGTTGTTGAATATACCAATGATCTATTGATTTAATTGTGCTTAGACTAAATTCATGATCATGTTATCACAAAAATAAAGATGTTAGAAGGTACAAGGATAAGAGTGCATTAGGAAGATAACGCTGAATTTCAATTGTGTCTTATTATAATAATTTATCCCTATTGATTATATAGAGTTATTTTAAATGAAGAGTGTACAGCTGCCTTTAAGGGTTTCCTTATTCTCTGTGGGAATGAATGAATGTGTAAAAAACTTATAAATTTAATGTCATATTATTTCACATGCACACAAAATTATCAAATGTAAAAGGGTAAAAATAAAGGGAAATAGATGTGTTTTAGATATCCTAATAAAGATTTTTTTTTACTAAGGGATACCTACATAGCTCTAAGGGCCTCAGGGTGATGTAGTTTTCCTTTTTGGGTAAATTCCTAAATTTTTGATGAATTCAACTATAAGATCTATTAGAATGATTTATATTAGATTCACTTTACATAATATAAAAAACTATTAAAATTTTCCTATGATTGTATAAATTAATCATAATTGAACTTGAAAATAAAAATTCTCTTTTACTAAATGTAGAATGCTTTTGATATTAGATTGCTATATGATTACTAGGTAATGAATGAGTAGTTTTGATGTCTTTTTATAGAATATTATTTTGACTAATTTAATGATTTGAAATTATGAAAAGTGAGGGATATCCATATTTATATGTATTGATTTTAAAAATTATTCATTTGAGGTAAGAGGACAAGAACACACTAGGGGCCTTTGCCATATGATTATCCTAAAATGTTAGAAACTTATAAAATTTTCTATAGATGATATGTGATCATAATAGGGATGAATATAAATGAAATATCTATGATTTCATGTTATTTTATTAATATTATATGATAATGAATTATCTTGTAATTATTTGGTTACTAACATGGAGTAATGTCCAAGTAAGTTACAGATGTCAATAAAACACATCATCAATAATATATTGACTAAATTTATGTGTTTACACTCACTTAACACCCAAAAATTATTTTAGTGATGAAATAAAGTGAAATTACTTAAAAAAGGAGAAAGATATAAAACTTGAGTATGGAGACACACTTTATATTAAAAATAGGAGTTTGGGTTATCAGGTAAACCAAATGGATATAAGATTATATTAAACTTATTTAAATCCTAGCTAGGTAAAATAGTTAATATTAAAAGTGGTTATAAGATGAGTGGTAGGCCATTGGGTGTCACTAAACCATAATCATACCAACTCATGGGATTTTAACCTATGAAAAAATTAAGAGTGATTAAGTCTCGATGAATGAAGATTTTTATTTAAACAAGGATATGATTTCAATTTTTTAAGAATAATTGAAGAATAATTAGGATGTTACCCATTGAGTGTCACTAAAATATATAAGGGAAATTTAAAAATGTGGAGGGGGAGGACTATAACATTGTTTAGTAAGGTGAAACCAAAACGTAGAGTGTCACTAAGATCAAATGTGGATCACTTGCTGATCTAAATAGAAGAAGCTGGACTTATTACATATCTCAGTAAAGTGAAAACAAGATGTGGAGAATCAATAATATCGGATGTTTTCCACTTATAAAATATAAGTCAAACTATTGTATTAATATCTAGATTAAAATTGTAACTTATTAAACACTTACATGTTGCAAAATAATAAAGAGGGGAGTGCATGAACCAATATCACACCTCCCTATACTATATAGAGTGTTAATTTTTTTTTAATGTTTCAAATTTTTGTACATGTGAACTTGTACTAAATAATTTATAAGATAGAGGTGTATATGAAATCCATATGCCCCCATAATATTGGTAATTTTCATAGTGTATTTTGTTATAAATATAACATATATTGTTTGTGAGGGATTGAATTCAAGTTAAACCCAATATAATGCCCCCCTTTTGAGATGAGAGTTTTAGTTTTAAAATCACTAGTCTAAAAAGAAAATTGAGACTATTTGTGTATGATTTTATCAAGTAATAGAATGTGAATATTTAAATTTTACTAGAATCTAAGAGGTGTAAATTGAAGTCTATGAATTTTTTTAATATTTCATTGCATCATCATAATTGAATATAGTATTAATTGAAGTAGTGCATGAATCATGTAAAAAACTTGAAAGTTTTGTAGATAGAGAATGTAAACATTTTTAATGTATTGAAAGTGAATTGTATCATGAAATTTAGTATAAAATTGAATTAGTGTGTGTATAATAGGTTATTATGAACCGTATAAGGATCAAAGGTTGTATATAATAAAAAATCATGTTTAAACACATTTTGTAATATGAAGGAAAACTAAACCAACATATGTCAATTACTTGTATCAATGATAATGTTAGTATAATAACATATGAATAAATAAAAATACATTTCAAAACTATACTAATCATTCATGAAAAAGAGGTTGTGGATAGATTCAATTAGTAAAAGTGTTCACAAAGAAAAATGAGATGCCCCTAACTTAGCAAGGTTATTTAGGTAAAAAAAAAAATTGCCTAACATAAAACCCATGGAAAATTATGTCTTGTATAATACACACATACCTTGTGAAAATGTTGTGTATTAAAGGTATGTTATCTAATTAATAAAATATAAATAACATATGTAAATATAGTGAGCTAGCAGCATGAGCAAATTATCAGAGATATTGAGTTGTGAGTGTTTGAATTTATTTTTATTTTTTAAATAGATACTTTTGGTTTTACATTATTTCCATATTTGAAATTTTAAATATGAAATTGAAAAATGAAAACTATTTGAAGATAATAAGTGAGGCTTTGAAAGTACACATAGTAAGAAGAATTTGAACAATCCATAAAGTGTGATATCATAGTATATCAAGATGGAAGACACATAAGATGCCCCAAATAAATATGTATGGGAAGTATATCAAGAAAAAAAATATATGATAATCATTTTCATGTGCTATCATATATAAATATGTAGATGAGAACATAAACAGGAGTTATAGTATGCATAAATCTGAAGTAATAAGAACATAGGTTGCTTTAAATAATGTGCTCCTAAATATTTTTTTAAAAAATGACTTTATGGGATTTTTTGAATTGGATTAAAAAGGAAGGGGGAATGATTACCTTAAGAAACTAGAGATAAGGGATAGAATAAAATTGGGATGTGAATAAATAATCAAGGAAAGCACAAATAGGTTATGCACTATGAAATAAAGTTAACCAAGAGAAATGGACCAATAAATGAGATGGGATGATATGATTCAAATGAAATAAAGAACATATTTCATAACATACTCATGTGAGTCATTGTTAAATTTTGATTATTCATTGATGGTGTAAGAATTATTCATGTACAAACATGTCTTATGGTTTTAGGAATTATGTGAATTTGACATTGTGAATTATGTTATGTTATTTCCTTAGTGTACTTTGTTATGTTTTCTATTTTTTAATATATTAACTGACTATATGGATATATAAATGCATCAAATGGATTGAATGTTAGAATACTATAGTTTACATATCTGAGTTATCAAGTGTATACAGATTAGCATGTTCATTTTATATTTGTGTTGATTTACAAACCCAAGCTTGGGTGGGTAATTTAGTAGGAATGCCATTAGAGTTTTTTTTGTATGAATATGTGTTTGTTACTAAGATTGATATGATCATTACTTTCTTGAATATTATTTGAATATTTTATTGAATATTTAGAGGATTAGAAAGTTGGTTTGACATGGTTATGATATTTTTTAAATGGTAAAATTCCTTGATGTGTAAGTTCATTTATATTTTCTCTTAGTACATAAAAATTATTATCATGATGCCGATTAAGACCATGACAATCATAAAATGGTCGGCATTTGATGTTTTACAAATGACATAGATGATGATATTAATTATGGAGTAATCTGAATATCCTTTTATCTAATAGTTTAGGTAAAATATTATTGGTTTTTATTTTATTATAGTGAGAAAGTGAGTGATATTATTAACTGTAATATTTTATTTTTTGCCTTTATTCAAAACTTTAACTTGCTCAAATTAAGATTTAACATTATGTACTGAAGTATTAAGGTAAGTTATGTGATTAGTGCATATATTGTTATAAGATAAATAGTGACATGTTTTATTATAAGTATTTGAAATACCTTTAGGTGATTTATCTTGTTAAAATAATTCAATGTATTCTTGCATATGATTTATAATAGTAACAAGACCTAACTCTTATTCTAGTGGTAAGGCCTCATAAAAAAGAACTATGAATTATTGACAAGTATTATAAATTATATCCTAATTTAATGCATTAATAAGACCTTGATAAAAATATGTATTGCATTTATAAATATATGGGTAAAATAATTGATGCACAAAAATCTCAAGTATTAATATATATTCACAAACTTGTTCATTTTGACCTTGGTGCAAGGTGGGGCGGGGGGGGAGGAGGAAGGGCTTCATAATTAACACTAGGTCACTTATTTAGAATATTGAATTAAAATATCTTTTCATAGATCAAGATATGTAGATAAGGATATGCTAGGAAGGGATTCAAACCAAACAAGTACACATCCATATAGGATTTTAGGGAATAATTACAATAATAAAATGCTGAAATTATGCCCACTCATTAAATATCAAAACAATTTATGGTATAAGTAAGGGTAAAATATACCATCATGTATGGAGAATGTATGCATTTGGAAGTTGGGAGGTAAATTTGAATATAAGATATTACAAACACTTGAATTACTAGGAATAGAATTATAGGCCACCCAAGCATGATATGCTTTACTTTCATAAGGATAAATGGTGTACATGTTTTGTCAAGAATCTATAACATGAATTAAGTAAATGCCATATTTAGAAGGCATATGAGGGGTTTAAATAGACTCATTTAAGGGTTGGAGTTTATTATTAATTTTAACCATTATGACACTAGTGTGAATGGAAGAAGTTTGCTTAGGAAAATATTCTTAAATAAATATGGTTGGTTTTGTAGAATCATTGACCTTTAATTTAGCGTGTTTTCGATATGTAACCTTAAGAGTACTATAAGGCTCTTATTCAAATATTTTATTTTCTAAGGGAAAATGATAAATATCATCATAAGATGTATTTATGTTCTCATCTATAGGAGAAGATAATGGAGAAGTATCTAGAGAAGGAACATGTTCATCATCAATATAGACATAAAATTCATCATAGAAATCCTCATCATAATCACTATAGTTTTGAGTGTCACAAGGAATAAATATACAAATAGTCTTCATTTCCATTGTAGGTAGAAAGGTGGGAAGAGGCATAATATGATATGTTGGTATACTAGTATATAATTAAGGAAAGATGGTCTCATAACAAATGGAATGTGATCAAACCACATGGGAAAAAGTGGATGGAGGTTTTTCATAGAGAACCTCATCTTTAGGAGTATATGACAAGCTGATAAAATGGAAAGAATTAAAACAAGGAGGTTCTTAGCTTTTTAAGGTAGTTTATAAGGGATATGGGAAATAAAATGTGTGATTTGAATCTAAGTGATCCTCTAAAGGGGAATCTATAGATGAAACCATCAATGTGACAAAAGGATAACAAGAATAAATATTCAAATGATGTCTAAATAATGCACCAAATATTGGTTAAAATATGTGTCTAAGTAGGACTCTAAATAATTTTTTATCAAAGGGGAAGAAAAATATGGACCCAAAATAATGTATAAAGGATACGGTAAGGAAACATATAAAGATGTATCTAAGGAGGAAAATAAAAAGGATATTTACTAACATCACACTTTTTATGGCTTGTGTTGGTTCCTATTTTTACACCTCTTTAACTTAGCCTTACACACTTGAGAAAAATGGAAAACATGGATGGTAAATACATTGATATGTTATTATATCTAAGGAAGAGTTTAACACATGGATGGATTGGATGTAGACAATGACTGAGAAGAACTAATAGAGGGTATGGTCAGTTCCTTACTACTTATGGTTCAACCTAAACCAAGGTGAGAATAATCAAGGGGTAGCTTGCCCACATAGAGTGGTACTGTAATTCAATCTCCATGGAGATTTTTAGCACAAATAAACACAAATATGATTAGGGCACAACCACAGTTATTCACTCCATCGGGGAAGGGTTATCACATAGAATGAACAAATGCTCTAAGTCATATACAAGCTACTGAAGATAGATAGGGATGTGATTGTAACCTTCATTCTAAATAATTATTCAACAAGGGGATGAATAGGAGACCTCAATGTTGGGATTAAAAGCACAAAATATAGACACATGTTAAGTAGGAAATATTTATGCATCTGTAGGTAAATAATAGTTATGATATTTATTATGGTATATTATTTCTAGGGTAAGATTGATAGGACAAGTTAGATAGTTATAAAAAAGGAGAGATGTGCCAGTGGTTTTCAAACAATAAGGATTCTTTCAACATTCATGACATTATTCCTTTGCAAAGATGTAGAAAACCTTAGATGCAAGATAATGGGAACTAATAGGAGTGATTTTCATTTATTGATGCTAATGAAATGCAAATACCCAAATGATTCTTCAAAAATTAAAACAACACTGCACTTAGAATCTCAAATAATTTTTCCTATTAAATTCATAATCCCAGGGTACCCTAAATATTTATTCAATAACATATTTCCAAACACAAAGTAAAAAGGGGCTTATAACCCATATCTAATCCAAAGATGATAATGAGTAATGAACATACAAATAGATATCCAACACATAGCATTTGAAAAACATATTACTGCACTTCATCAATAGGAAATAGTAAAAGCCACAAGCATTTTAATTAAATTTATAAATAAACCTTGCATACATCAATTTTATAGAATGCTTCCATGGGGACAAGCATGGTGAGTTTTCTACTTGTTGGATAGGGGAGACATAAAAAATATTCTCAAAGTTTGTTAATGGTTGTACAGTTATAACCACCTTTACAAGGGAGACAATATATACACACAATAATAGATACATTTTTTTTGAAAAACCTAGACTTAGAGAGAATGACAAGACTAATAAAAACCTTAGAATACATGACAATACCTCTATTTATACATTTTTACCACTTTTTTCAACCTGGGAATATGGGTTATAATTTATAATATTGTAAAAATATAGTTAACACTCAAAGTTCTGCCAAGATGCTTCCAACTAGAAAATGCTCCTTGCCATGTTTAGAATCTTCATTCTTTTATAAGGAAAATCATTGTTATAACTACATCTACAAGTAATGATGAATATTTAAAGAGACCTTTGATTTCTTGCCTATAAATGTATTTTACATGAGCTAGAAGGGGAATAGTTTCCTTTAGAGCCAAACAATATCTTTGTCTTCTTGTATAACTTCCTAGATGTGCCTTTTACCATTCATTTTCAAATATGGAATCTTCTTGGATAGTTTCCCTTCCTCTTATGCATGCCAATAATAACCCTATCTTTTAATTATGGAATCTCAACACCCAAAATGCATGGTTGATTTAGAAGTATTCATTAGAGTGGCCCACCATGACCTTGTAGACCTGTAATATTTCTCCCATTGAGATGCTTAAATAAGAAAAACAATTGAAAATTCAAAACTTAGGTTATTTTTACCTTTTGCTTTTTGGCTCCAATATGCTTTTTCCACAGTTGTTTTTTTCACATTTTATTTTTTTAGTCTTTGGATTTTACGGTTGCCTCCACATTTTTAAATGCATAAATGCATTACTTTTCACTTTTTAGCCTTTTGGAGAAATTATGGTCTCTTTTGCAAATTTTTACTTTTCTTTGTTTTGGGGAAATCCGAGTCCCATTTGTAATTTTGAAATTTTATTTTTATTGGAAAAATATAGAACTCACCAATACTTTTGCAATTCTCTTTGTTTTGGGGAAATCAAGGTCCCATTTGTAATTTTTCAATTTTATTTGTCTTGGGGAAATTTGGGTCCCATTTGCAATTTTACAATTTTTTTCGTATTAGGGAAATCCATAACATAGTAACAATTTTATAATTTGTAAATTGTAAAATTGTAATTCATAGTTGCAATTGCCCTCAAAAGTTCCCTTAGGAAAATGGAAACTCCAACTATAATTTGTAATTTACAAATTTGAAAATTACAATTCACAAATACAATTCCCATGAAAAATTACCTAGGGGAAATGGGAACTCCAACTACAATTTGTAATTTGTAAATTTACAAATTACATTCACAGTTACCATTCCCCTCAAAATTTCCCTTAGGGAAATGGGAACTCCAACTATAATTTATAATTTGAAAAAGTGCAAAATTAAAATTGGCCTTCAAAGTTCATTTTTACACTAGAACCTCATATTGATCAGTGTTGACTGGTAGGATTGAGAGATCCAAGTGGAATTTGCAATTTGCATATTTACAAAATTACAAAATTGCATTCCTCCTCAACATCTCCTCGAAGCTCCTCTAGAGTTGAATTTTTCCACTTTCTATGAATAGAAAGATCAGGAAAGTTGACCACAATTTGAACTTTTATTTTGAATACTTGTGTTTTACAAGTTAATTCTCCCACACAAATCTCCTAGGGACTTTGGGGGCCTCATCTACAACATTTTTTTGAGAAGTGCCATTCTTTGACATTTCACCCAACTCCATTCCTGCTACTTTATTCAATGAGGTACCCTAAAAAAATATTTTTCTAGAATCCATGTCTTTCTCTGTTTGATTCCTCAACTAAAAAAACTATACTTTATGTATAATGAGATACCACATTCAAAAATAATTATATTAGCCATTGAAACCAAGCCAAGAAAATATGATAGCCTAACACATAATCTTCAAATTTTTTAATTGTCCCTTTTAGTTGGGCATTCATTACCTGATATTGGGTATCTTTTTGGAGTATTACCAAAGTTTTACAAGCCTATTGTATATGTAATGCTATCATTAAACCATTTATTTTGGTATTGTATTTCGCTAGGCAATTCATGCTTCTCCACCAAATTTTCAAGACAATTTTAAACAACCATTTATAGGGATGGATATGAATATCATTTATAGTGTTAAGAGATCCACCAAATTTTCAAATCAATTCATAACATCTAATTCCATGGAAATACATTTTGTCCCTTGGAGATATTTTGTATTTTCAATGAAATTCCTCAATGTTAAAGAAGACATTTTCAAATAACTATAAGGACATCCTCCTCTATCTGTCCCTTGGCTTTTTGCATGCACTTCTTATAACTTCCTTTACCTAAGGTTCACATTAAATTACGGATAGCCAAATAGTACCCACCTAGTCAATACCTCCACACTTGATTTTCAAAGAATTCTATCATTAAATGAAGCAATCTTAGTGGAATTGCAATACAAGATTCTAGAACTTCTTTACTCCTTGTATTTGCACTCTATCTATAGAATCACTTCCATATAAAATCAAAGATTATCCAAAGGTGTAATAACCCTAGATAATCCATTGTAACATGCAAGTATTATCAAAGACACATGGAGCAAATGGCTTTGTAAGATGTGGAAATTCTAAGGGAGATAATAGGTCACACATGTCCAAGTTCAATGAAATATCACTTTTGTCAGTTCCTTGGTTCCACAACCCTAAGTATGAAAAAGCCAAATCCTCATGAGTATCAAACATCTGACCCAAGAAATCAATAATTGATATGATTATATTGATTCACTATAGGCTACATGCAACATTTTCTTTCCCTATAGAATTTTTTTTGACTTTGAAATATGGATGCCTCAAAGCTTCTCAAGCTATCATCCTCTCTAAAGGTTAAAACTTGAATTTTTTTTTAAACAAGTCAATAAGGAGACCAGTTAACTAATCAACATGTTTCCTAATCAAATTCCCAAGTTTTAACAACTTCCTCACTGCTCAAATGCTCTCTATTAAAGATGTCCCTTTTGGCTAGTACAGTCATGTTCTATGTCTAAAATATTAGGCCAATCTACCATCTACTTTCTTTACCAGATATCTAGGTAATGTCCCAAAGACCCATTCCATCATGGCATGATGTTCCAAGTTTGTATGGGTTTGAAAAAGGGTATCTCTCATACATATATATATAAATATACATCCCACACTCCATATATCACAAGGATAGCTCCATCCAGGACCCATAATAACCTTAGGAGCATGATAGTTCATAGTTGAGATCATCGAAGTGTGATATTGATCCACAAATATAGTGCTTGAAAAATCAATCAACTTTATTACAGTTAATTTCAGTAGTGACTTTATATTATATTTGTGTCCTTGTAATCAAGAACCTTGACCAATTTTGATTAAATGAAATGTGTATGTTTAGGCTTTAAATCTATATGTATAAGTTTCAAATCATGCATTTATGCTACCAACTATACAATTTGTCTTCTAATCTCTTGAACAAGATCAATGGGATATGGGCAAAAGCTATTTTTCTATAAAATATCATATAGGATTGGTTCAAGCTTTTAAAAAATGATACAAGTGTGTTACCCATGACTATGAAGCCATTAACTACTCGTTTCCATGTAATTTTTTATTTGGGCTTGTCCATCCTCTCGACCACCTCTTTCACCAAGTACTCACTCTCCCTTGGCTTTTAGAAGGCATACTTCTCAATTTTTAAACTTTTATTTGACATCCATAAGATACAAAGGTTCAGGGGATATTTGCAACTTAGAAATTTTCTAAGTTGTATCCCAACTCTAGTTTTCCATAATGCACTACCTTTTTCTTGGTTGGATGGTCGAACTATGGTTAATCGTCAACTTTTCAACATCCTTCTTCCTTCCATAAGATTCAAAACTTTAGAAGTAACTTACAATTTAGCAATTTGAAAATTTTCTTTTGGGATCCCTCTCTTTATTGTTATTTTATGCCTTTGCGTTGTGATTTCTATAGAATGACAAACAATTTGCAATTTGTAATTTATAAAATTGCATTTGATCATTCACATTTCTTATAGAAATCCCCATGTATTTTTACCTCTCTAAATTCAATCTACATTTTACCCCACAAACCTTATGTAAAAAATTTGAATATGTTTTACATCTAGTCAACTTTGTAGTCAACCCCAAAATGTCCACCACATTCTAAATGGACCAATTCATTAATATCTCCTAACTTGGTTCCATTTCCCCTATTCACATGGAAAGGGAAACAAGGCGTAAGGATAGATATTTCTTGTATTTCCACATGGGCATATGCCTCCACGTAGGATGCTTGCTTAAAGGTGTGACTCAAGACTTTAATTTTTAACCTCCTTTGGTGCCATATGAAAACCTCCACATTGACACCCTTTTAAAACCTTGCCTTATTCTATTCATATTTTATTATTTGACCTTATCTACATGGTAGTGCATGTCTTTTATGGTGTAGGGCTAAGACTTTATCGTAATAATTTACATCGAACCCCTTAAAATTCTATCATAACTTTGGACAACCTTTTTAAATTTGCAAATATAACTTGTTTCTCCCACTAAAATCTTCACCATTTCTCATGCTTTTTTTATTTTACACCCTGTCAACCTTTTAAAATACAAAATTATTAAATGTTAATTTAAACTAATACTTCAAAGGGGTATTTACAACACAAACATTAGAATGAGTTTTTTTATTGACTACAAAAATGGATTATTGTGATATAGGTAAAAAATAAGACCTCTTGACTTTGGGTGAACACTTGTAGACAAGAAGAAATGACTAGATAATTCAAGCATTAATATTTCAACAAGGTCACAATTTCATAGTTTAATTTTTGGAATTAACAATGGATTTCACCTAGGGATGTGCACCCCCTATGAGTACATAAAAAACCCCAGAACACAAGACTAGGTGCCAATCCATTGGAATTGAAGTTAACACTTTAGCAATTTATCAACAAACACTCATGGAAACTCAAAAAAATAAGGAAGACTGGTAATAATAGATTAGGAGGATCTAAAAAATAACACATGGCAAAAAATGATGAAAGTAACTTTAAAAACAAGGCCTAAAGTAGAGGGGCATCAAAATAATAAGGAAATAAAACTATACACTATATAATATTGTACATAAGTTATGGAATCCATCTAAGAAGTGTTTCAGATGTTTGCCATTAACTAGAGGCTCCATTATTTCACCATCCAGGTCTCTTAAAAAGAAAGTGTGCTCCCCAATCTGATAGTCAATGGAAAAGGGACCCATCTATAAGGCATCAAACTTGCCATGTTTGCCTTTCTCCTCATGCTTGATGTCATAAAGTAGAACTAGATCATCGACCTAAAAATTTATTCAATTGACCTTCCTATCAAATATCGTTTTGAGTATTTCATTGAACTTGAGGTGACTTTTATGATATTATCTTCAAATTTCATCAATCTAAACAATCTACTTCATTCTACTTTCATAATGGTTGATTTATTCATCTTCCTCTCGCTGTTTCATGAACTGATAGGTTGGCAACTACAAAATCATGTCCAAAACTATTTGAGCTCCATAAACAAGCTTAAAAAGGATTTTAACAGTAAATCTCTTAGGTGTGATCCTATCATCTCACAAGGAAAACTTCAACTATTCACCCCACTTCTTGTTTGCTTCTAGATTATGTCTATTGATTTTCAGAAAGTTTTTGTTACTAGATTTTTCTTGCCCATTCCCTTGAGGGTTGAAATTGTAATCATATGATAATTTAATCCCATAATCTTTGTACAATGTGACTAAAGGATTATCTTTAAAGCTCATGTTATTATCAGTGATTACCTTAACAAGCACACCAAATCAATAAATAATCTGATTAAAAAAAGTCTATAACTACTTAGTGTGTAGCCTTCTTTTTAGGGACCACTTCAACCCATTTCATGAAGTTATCAGTTGTAACTAGTATCCATCTATGTCCATAGCTTAATGAATCAACAATTTCCCCAACCAAATCCATTCCTCATTATCTAAATGGTCCTTCAATCATCACAGGCTATTAGAGAAGAGAACTAGGAGATTTCAACCTTCCCTCAAAGCACTAACATTTATTTCACTTTCAAAATTTATGAACAACATCCTTGAATAATGATGGCCACCAATAACTAGATTTTAAATTTTATGACCTATGACTTTAGGTGTGAAATGGATACCACATACTCCACTATGGAATTCTTCAATCAAGTTAGTAGTTTGATCTTCTACAATGCATCTTAGGAGAAACCCATATCAATTATTCCATGCTACTCCATTTTCATTCAAGAGGTACTTTTGGGAAATGATTTTAAGAGTTATCCTTTGGTTCATGTCCAAGTCAAGGGGATAATTAAGATTTTGTAAGTAGTAAATAATGTCCTTATACCATAGAGACATGCTAATTTGGCTCAAGGAATCAATCGACATTGAAAACAACCACGTTTACCTCAACCACCTATAAATTGGTCTCATACATGAGCTTGGATAGACCCATTCCTCTTACTAACTTGGTAGTTTGAATATCCATGTCATACTCTTTCAACTTGTTGACCCACCTATAGCTCTTGCTAGATGCTTCAATCTGAGTCAAGATGTCCTTCACCATGGTATGCAGGATGTAAGCAACAATCTTCAAATGTAAAATTTAAGGTCTAAATGTTTTAATAACCTTCAATAAAAGGAAAGATTATTTTTACATTATGGTATAATTCAATTCAAGACCTTTCATAACTTTGATAAAACATCTATAGGCTACTTATGAACATCTTCATTATTTTGTAACAGGATAGTAAAAATAATATTATATGATGCAAAAGAGGATATCTAAAATGCCTTAGAATAGTTAGTGTTGGCCAAGATAAGGGTAGACTTTAAAGATCCTTTAATGTCATTGAATGCTTGCACAACCTTCTCTTCCCACTTGATGGTCTAGTCCTTCAGCATGGACACAATAGGTAGATTGATCCCTACAAAGTTAGACAAAAACCTACTCATGAAGTCAATTTTACCAAAGAAGGACTGAATTCCCTTCTTGGACTATGGGATAGGCACTTTGTCAGTGGTTCTACTCACTTAGGATTAATCATGACACCATCCTAGGACACTATATGATGCAATAACTTGGCCTTTTATATTCTAAAGTGACATTTATTTAGATTAAGTGAAATTTCAAACTCCATGCATCTAATTAACACTTTCTCTAGATGCTCAAAATGTTCCTTTCTAGTCTTATAGTACACTATAATGTCATCTTAATACACAACTATGAACTTGCTAATCACCCCCATAAAATCAACATCCATATCTCATTGAAATGTTGCACCAAAATTCATTGACCTAAAAGGCATCCTCATCTATACATGCATTCCCCAAGGCATAATAAATATAGTCTTGGTTTTCTCAGATTCCTTTACCATAACTTGGTTATAACTTGGGAAACCATCTAATATGGAAAACATATCTAATCGAGTAACACTTTACAACAGGTTGTCCATGTTAGGTAGGGGTAATTATCTTTTAAAGAATATTTGTTTGAATTTTGAAAATACACACACAAGCAGATGTTTCCATTTTTATTTCATAAGGGACTAAGTTCCCCACCCATGATGAATACTTGATGTGCTAAATAATCCCATTATCCCTTAACTTATTTAACACATCCCACATCTTGGTAGCCAAGATGGGGCTAGTAGGTCTTTGTTTCTACTGGAACAGATTGCTAGCAGGTTGTAATGGGATTACATGCTAAAATAAGTATTATTTATACACTTTCAATCTAAAATAATACCAAGATAAATACTCATGGTAATTCTTTAGCAGTTTCATGTAAACTTGTTTATTAGGTACACTTAGGTGAGTACCCTATCAAACCTTCCTTGGATTCTCATGACAACCCAAATTACACTCAGTCACATCTTTTGAAATAAATTAGTCTTGATTTTTAATTCCATCCACTCCATCAAAAGATTCTTCTAGACTTACTAATCCCCTAAGGAGCATGTTTATCTTCATCTGAATGATGTCCTTCCCAAATAAGGTTTCGTTTCTATCATAAACCTAAACCATGGATTCTATGTCTATGAGTTAATCATGAAATTATGCTTGACAATTTATAAACCTTTTAATCTATTCATCATCATCAAATACATACCAATGATGAACATTAATTGGGATTGAAGGCCTAACAAGCACCTTCACTTTGTACTAACAATGAGGGTTCATATTTATAATATCAAACTAGGTACCTAACCCTATAAGTTTGTTAGCTTCTTTGTTGAAACTTATATCATGATAACAAATGTTGAATGCATCAAATAATTGAAGCAAATCCCATACATCATTCTGATTATGTTTCAACCTTTTTTTTAGTGGTGTAAGCATTGTAGACCTATTTAACCACTAGCTTAGAATCACCATTTACAATCAATTTATAATTCCATGTTTGTGGGTGATCTATAAACAAGGCAAGAGTGCCTCATACTCAGTATTATTATTTTTACACTCAAAGGAAAACTTAAAATAAAGCATGAAACATTTACCATTTGGGGCATAAAAGACAACCGCAACTCTATTTCCACTATTGGAGTAAGCCCCACCAAAACACATCTTCCAAATTACACCTTCATTGTCAGGTTCAACATCAAGGATAGAAGGCTATTCATTAGCATAAACATTCCCAATAAAGTTTCCAAATTCCACATCCATGTACAATACTTCATTTAGATCATGCTTCAGATCTTTAAGTACATGTAACATCTTTGGCTCTTGGTAAATTTTGACCATCTTACCCTCCAATGGAATGGTGGCATAACAAAGGTCTATTTATACACTTATACACATGTTGGTACCCCATTTTCATGACAAAAGTATCCCCCACATAGGTAGGTTGTCCACAATTACCATGTCCATATACAAATACTTACATGGATGCACTATCAATTATACTACCAACCCCTTGACTTGTCCAACAACTAGAACCTTTCATGACTCCATGCAATAGCACATACCAAAGGATGATGTAATTTTCACTCTAAGCTCATTTAAGACACCCAAGGGAATCACAATGTAATAATATATATAATGAAACATACAATGGTAGATAATTAATCAATTGATCATATAGGTTGTGTAAAATGGATCCACATTTAGCTAACTTTCTACCAATGTAGTTTCCAAATAGACATCCAAAGTGAGTTCAATAACCTCTTTAGATTCTTCATCATCTTTTGGGAGTATTTGTGGTGATGTCATTTCTTTTTCATATGATCATTCAATAAATTCTAAGTATTCAAACACCCTCTTCCTATGTTTAGGTATTCACAATAACTCAACAAGTGGCACGGTGATTTTTAGTTGGATTAAAACTTGGTCCATATCTAACACACTATACTAAGGAAGAGGAGTACTACGTGGAAGGGTAACAATACCTTCAGCTAGAATACAATCACTTAAATTATTAAGTTGAATAGGCTAGGATGAATTTATATGTTTAACATTAGTCTTCAAGGGTGTATTTTTTTAACATCATTCACACCATTAGGAATAAAAGATAGTATTTATACTCTATTATCTGTTGGATCACCTCTTGGTTTAAAAATTTAGGAAATAGGTGCTAACTTAGAAGTATTAGGGACTACTATAGTTTTGTTTACTTCATTACTTGTATCCCATATGATTGGATTTATAGGGGCAGTGTCTTGAGAAGTAGCACCTTGATACTTGCTTCTTAGGCTATATTCTTTCTCTTGGGCAACTATTGCATTAATTAGAAGCTACATAGCCTCAACTAAAGGAATCCCCATATCGTATCTCTTAATCATCATTGATATTAAAATCTTGATATCATGAATTTGTAATTCATATGCTTACATAATATTAATATAACAAGTAAAGTCATACATTAGGACACTTACCCTTCTTACTACACTCTAAAATTGATCAACATTGGTAGTACTCAACAATTTTAGAAAGGCAGACATTTACTTCAAGATGTTTGAAAATCAACCATCAAAGTCTCATCATCATTAGATGTAGACTAAGGATCATTTGTATCTTCATCAATAGCTTCAACAATATCACATAGGGGATGTAGGAAGAAGCACTTATCACACCAATCAATGTCTAAATCATAATTCATAACATTTACTTTGGCATTTAATGGATCAAGCACTTCTTTTCCAACCCCTCTATTCTAATTTCTATCATTCCTTTCATCATGTGTAGGTATCTTCCCTCTATCATTGTCTTGATTGTGGAAAATAGGTCATCCTTGTGCTTTATTTAGATTTAGAGCTCCATCCTAAATAGTAGACCCATGAGGCATCCCCTTCTCAATTCTAGCTAGCTTGTAGGATATTTCTTTAACATTAGAGGCCAAATTTTTAATAGTCTTCTCAACGTTGGTTATCTTAGTGGACTACATTTTTTTATATTAACCAACTTTACATCAGCTTGCTTATTCATGGGATTTACCACAACCTTTATGTTTTGAATTTGGATGGTCATATTGGATGCCAACATCAAGTTCATGGGAGCCTTGTCCCTCAAGTAGTATGCAATCTTCTTATAAAAGGCATCACAATATTTAATCAAGCACACTGTATCACTAGGCCTAATGTTTTTAGGTAGGCTCATCATAGCATTACTAAACCTTGTATTGAAGTTCTACACACACTTGTTAGGGTTCTTTTTGATGTTTTCAACCTCAACCAAAATAAATATAGGATCATTTATATCACCATACTAAATTTTAAAAACATTCTTCATTTCTTCTCATGAATCAATGCATCCATGGGGAAAGGAATTGAACCACTCACAAGCATCTTCTTCTAATGTGTGTACAAATTAATTAATGCACACATACTCAATTTTAACCTCATAATCCTAAATGATAATGTGTAAATCCCTTAAGTGTTGATCTACTATATTGTTCCCTTAAAACTTTGGATGGTGGTTCCTTACTTCATTTACGAATTCATTGGGGTAACCTTCCATTTCACAAAGTTGATAGGTTTAAATCTATGAATGTAGAGTTCAAGACACTCATTCTCATCTTGATCCCTATGCCTCACGATTGGTTTAATTGTGGGTTCAACTACTTTTGGAAAAATTATCATTAATGTCAAAGGAATTGTAATAGATATGAACAAAAATTCAAGTGGAGTTATTTATAGAAGTGAACGAAATTATTCTCAAAGGTGAATGAAAATGTCTATGGATGTGAACAAAAATGTTGATGAAGGTGAACGGAAATATCGATGTAAATGTTAACAAAAATGATGATGTAAATGTCGAAAAAAATGTCAATAGTCACATCTCTTGGTAAAGAATTACCTCTTGGATGGGACACATACTTTAAAGGATATATAAGAGAAAAGAAATGTGTAAATATAAAAAGCATTTTATTTGAATGAAGATCATATAAGTGTGAGAGAGTAAGAAGAGAGGAAGGGAAGAAAATGAAATAAAATATCTCTTAAGAAAATAAGTGTGAAGGGTAGATTTATTTTGATGAAGAATACTATTTAAGAATTGTTAAAGAGAGGAGATCATAAAGTATATAAGAAAAATACTGAGAGATAAAATATAAGAGAAGAAAATCCATCATTCGATTCAAGAAGTAATCATCAATGGTGAAATAAATCTGGCATAAGGTTGGTGCCTCATAGTGTAGGAGTTGGTGCTCCTATGGGTCAGTGCTAATGAATTGGCCAGGTTGGTGTTTGGTGAAGGGCATAACTATCCCTAGTGGGTGGGTGCTCACAAATTGACTGATTTGGTGCTTTTTTGGGGGATTAGGTTCTCTAGTAGGTTGGTGTTTGCAAACATTATAAAATAGTTATATATATATATATATATATATATATATATATATATATATATATATATATATATATATATATATATAAGTTTATGTTATATTGATTCACCCCCCTCTCAGTATAATCATGTGCTTAAAAATTGGTATCAAATTAGTTCCTTCATAATCAGTCTAACCATTGGAAGGTAGATCCCAAGAGCACAGATGGCTAGTCATCAAGGTCAGGACAGTTTATCCACAAATAAATAACTATTGTTTGATGGAATAGATTATGCATTATGGAGTATAAGGATGATAACATATCTTATGGCTCTAGGGTTTGACATTATTTTATTAATAGGGATAGGGTACATAACACCAACCAATCAACCAATAGATCAGGTTGGTAAGAAGGCATGTGAGAATAATGCAAAAGTGATGAATGCCATTTTGTGTGGCTTATTAAAATTGGAGTTTGTAAAATTAATACATTGTGTGTTATCAAAAGATATATGGGACAAACTTCAGAATATCTATGAAGGTGATGACAAGGTCAATAAGGGGAAGTTTCAAATGCATATAAGGTAGTTTAAAAGTCTTAAGATGAAATATGAATAAAATGTTATAGCCTATCTTCTTCATGTGGATGAGATAATCAACACCATCAAAGGGAAAGGTGAGAAAATGGAAGAATTTATGATAGTATATAAATTACTAAGGTTAGTTCCTATGAGGTATGATGTGAAAGTCTCAACTATTGAATAAATTAAGGACTTGGACACATTAAAAATGGATGAATTACATGGAATTATCATATCATAAAAAATGTGAGTGGAAGCAGAAAAGCCAACAAAGCATGGAAAAACTTTCAAAATATCAAAGAAAGTGAGAAAGGAAAAACATGAATCAAACTATAGCACCAGTGAAGAGTCAGATAAAGAAGAGGCCCTATTTGTGAGAAAGATCAAAAAGAGATCTAGGAGATATAAAGATAAGTTACCTTATAAGTGTTTTAATTATGGAAAAATAGGACACTTTGCAAATAAATGTCCCCATAAAAAATAAGAGTAGTAATGATGAAGAGGAACATGATGAGAAAAAAAGTATCACAAGGAAGAACTACAAATTAGAGAAATATGACATAAATAAGAGATTTGATAAAGAAAATAAAAGCCTTTATTCAAAAAAGGCTACTTTCTCAAGTGAGGAGATTGAAGGTGTTATAGATAGTGATGGATGTGAAGTTCTGTTCATGGGTATAGAATATTGGGATGGTGATGACCAAATAACTAGAGGATAATCTTGGATTGATTCATAATCTAGAGAAGCATAATTAGATTTCGAAGGAGAACTCTTATGTTCCTTGAATGAAAACAAAATTATCATGAAAGAGAATTGGAAATCAAAGTGACAAATTTATAAAAATGAAGAAGATGATCAAGATATAAAAGAAGAGTTATCAAAAATTTAAGAGGAGTCATAAATGGTCATCGTGAGTCTAAATTCTCATGTCAAAGAGGCAAAGAAAATGAAGGAAGAGACTAAAATCAAATTGAAGGCAAAGAAGGAAGAATGAGAGAAGCTAGATGCTGAGATTGTTACCTTAAGAAAATACTTACAAAAAGGTGAATGCTAAATTGATAAACATCTTAAGATTTTAGAAGACCATTAAGGTTCAAGATGAGATTATAGATCATCAGAAGTCACTATTTGATAAGACAGGTCTAGGCTATGGAGATGAACAAAAAGATACCAAGGAGGATGTTAAAATTTATAAACCTATTAAGATAGAAGAGAATACTTCCTCAAAGAATGAAGTTTTTCAAGTAGAAGATTAAGGAAAGAACCATTCACGTGATAGAATATCATTCTTTGAAAAAGAGTCTAACATATACCAAGGATCATTTTATGGTTATTGATTTAATTGGAACATTTTTGGTCATAAATAAAAGGAGTGTAAGAGACATGTGAAGAATGGATACACATGGAATAGTGGCATAAATGTAGATATGAAGAATGAGCATGCAATAAATGAGTATGCATATAACTATGGCACAAGTGAAGCACGTGAGAGGAATGAGCATGGTTGGAATGAAAACAAATATTCATATGGTTTATCAAGTATAAATTCATACAATCCATTGTCAAAAGTCATTATATGTTATAATTTTAATAACTATGAACATATAGCGAGATAATGTGGAAGTAATCCTATAGACTAGAAAAAGAAAGAGGATACTCAAACTAAACTCAAAAGAGAATTTTTACAAGTTTGGAAGTAGATGTAGTAGCTAGACAATTAAAAGGAATAATATGTGCTTGTGTAAAAGGTGCAAAGAGTAATGGTAAGGATTCCATGATGGAAGACAAAGCACGAGAAGAAATCATAGTGAATACCATGTTGAAGCAAGAGATATTTTAAGTTCATAGTGGAAAGATGCTGCAAAGAGGAACAATAAAATAAGATATTACAATAAGTGGTATAAAAAAATTCAAGATTGAAACAAAGATAAAAGAAAAAGATAATATCTTTTTCATCTAGTGACTATGAGAGGAAGCATCAAGCCAAGGGGAGTATGGTGTACAACCCTTTGTCATTGACGTCAAAGGGGGAATTAGAGATATGGAGAATTCATATACTAATTCATGGGGATTGCCATCAATGACAAAGGGGTATATTGTTGGAATAATTATCATTTATGTCAAAGGAATTTTAATGGATATGACAAGAATGCTAAATGGAATTATTTCCATAAGTGAAAGGAATTATCATCAGAAGTGAATAGAAATGTTGATAGAAGTGAATGTAAATTTTGATGGAAGTGAATGGAAATTTTGATGAAAATGTTAATAGAAATGTCAACAGAAATGTCAATGGTCACATCTCTTGGTGAATAGGTACCTCTTGGATTGGAAACATCCTTTAAAGGTTATATAAGGGAGAAGAGATGTGGAAGTATAAAAAACATTTGATTTAAATGAATATCATATAATGGTGAGAGAGAAGGAAGAGAGGAAGGGCAAAAAATGAAATAGAATATCTCTTAAGAAAAGAAGTGTGAAGGGTAGATTTATTTTAAAGAAGAATATTATTTGAGATTTTTGAAAGATAAGAGAGTAGAAAGAATATAAAAAATACTGAGAGAGAAAGTTAAAGAGAATCAAAGCCATCATTCGATTGAAGAAGCAATCACACATAGTGGAATCAATTTTTCTTAGGGTCAATGCCTCATAGTTTAGGGGTTGGTGCTCCTGTGGGTCGATGCTCACAAATTGGCTAGCTTAGTGCTTCGTGAAGGTGATCAATGTCTCTATTGGGTGGGTGCTCATAAATTTATTGAGTTGTTTCTTTGTTTAGGTATTGGTGTCTTTAGTAGGTTATATATATATATATATATATATATATATAATCAATGTTTTGCCATGGTTTTCTCCTAAAAGGGTTTCCAAATAAATCTTGTGTTCTCTTGTGTTATTAGTTTCTAGATCTTGAACATTTATGGCTGTTGTGGTTGATTAAATTTGAAAATATTAAAAGATTATGTTATACTGATTCACCCCCCTCATAGCATAAGGCTATGCTTAACAACTACAAATGGTAAAGGGTTATTAGGGGGTAAGTGAGGTGGCTTCAGTGGATAAAACTTAAGAGGGGATTCAACTAGTTAAGAAGGAGTTGGATAATAAATTGGACTATATGATTCTAAGTTATTTAGAGATCTATGATAGTCCTCAATAATAGGAAGTTTAGCATAACGTTCAAGATTATCACAATCTTGGAAATATAGACACTCCTTTTCATCTAAACTTTATCTTTCAATTGGCCTCCAAACATGTCTCCTTTTTATTTGATTAATACTTAAGGGTGAAACAATATTTTTGATGAGTCACCTTTGAAGGATGATCTCAACCCTTCCAGATTTACAAGCAAAAAAACATTAAAAGCTAAAACTTAACAAAGGTACTCAAAATAGGCACTGATCTTCCTTGAAACTAGGTGATAAAGTTGGAGTCACCATTAGATAAAAAATTATATAATATAAAATTTTAAAAACTGGTTGTGATATATTTTGAAAACATACTTTTCTAAAGATTATTGATGAGATAGAAAGAAAAGATGTTAAAATTTTTAGAGTGGTGTTCAAAAGGGGAAATAACCTTCTAACATGCACAAGTTAACAAATCTAAAAAAAATATAGCATAATTCAATTATCAAATCTCTCAAATTATGATAAGTTTCCCAGTGGAGTGTTACTATTCTTAACATCTCAAAGTAGTGAATCAAACTAAACTAACCTCAATTTTTAAACTCATGAAATAATATAAACAAACTTTGTTTGAAATGTAGTTGAGATTACTTTCATCAAATATTATAATATAGAGAATTTTTATAACATAAAACTTCTATCTCTCTATAAGAGTCCTTAGCAACAT
Source organism: Torreya grandis (assembly GCA_037957365.1). NCBI lineage: Eukaryota > Viridiplantae > Streptophyta > Pinopsida > Cupressales > Taxaceae > Torreya > Torreya grandis. The sequence goes on along the minus strand of JARHVA010003634.1, from coordinate 424,073 downwards.
GACTGACAAGAATTATCCCCAAAAATAGTGCCAGTTGAGTGTTGGTTCCCAATTCTACACCTCTTTCACTCAACCTTGCAGACTTGATAAAAATGGAAAATGTGGATGGTAAACCCATTTATATATCATTGTAGTTAGAGAACGGGTTAGCACACAGATGATTCAAATGTAGACAATGATTAGGGGCTACTGATAGAAGGCATGGCTAGCTCCCTACTACTTTTGGCTTTACCTGAACCAATTGAGAGGACCTAAGGGGTAGCTTTATAACATGGATTGATACTATAATTCAATCTCCATCGGGACTTTTAGCACAAGGAAACCAAAATATGACAAAGACACAACCAAAAATATTCACTCCACCTGGGAAGGGTTGTCACACATAATGAACAAATGATCTAAGTCACATATAAGCTATTAAAGACAAATAGGGATGTTATTTCAACCGTCATTCTAAATAATTTTTAAACAACAAGTGGATTAATTGGAGACTACAATAGTAGGCTTAAAAGCACAAAACATAAACACACATCAAGTAGAAGATCTATGCATATGTAATAAAATAATAATAATGACATTTAACAAGGGGTATTATTTATAGGGTAGGACATGTAGGATAAGTTAGATAGTCATAAAAAAGGAGTGGTGTGGTGGTGGTTTTCAAATAGCAGGGATTATTTCAACATTCATGAAATTATTCCTTTGCAAAGATGTAGAAAAACTTAGATGCAAGCTAATGGGAACTACCAAGATTGATTTGATTTATTGATGCCAATGAAAGTTAAACACCCAAATGATTCTTGATAAACTAGAACATAAACTGCACTTAGAACCTCGAATAGTTTTTCCTATTGAATTCATAAACCCAGGGTGCCCTAAAAGGATATTCAATGACATATTTCCAAATAAAATGTAGAAAGAGGTTTATAAACTAGATCTAAGCCCATGATGAAAACTAGTAATGAGCATAAAACTAGATATCCAATGAAAAACATTTATAAAACATATTACTGTAATTCATCAATAAGAAATAGTAAAAGCCACAAGCATTTTTATTAACTTTATAAACAAGCCTTACATGCGTTAATTATCTAGAATGTTTATATGAGGACAAACATGGTTAGTTTGTTCCTTGTTGGATACGGGAGACATTAGAAATGATCTCAAATATTGCTAATCGATGTACTGCTATAATCACCTTAGCAAGGGAGATAATACATACACACAATAATGGATCCCAACATTTTGAAGAACCTAGACTTAGATAGAATGAAAAGGCCAACAATAACCTTAAAATAGAGGACAATCCATTTATTTATACATTTTTAACACTTTTTATAATCCAAGAATATGGGTTGCAATTTATAATATTGAAAAATTATAGTCAACACTCAAAGCTCTACCAAGATGCTCCTAACTAGAAAATGCTCCTTGCCATGCCTATAATCTTCTTTATTTTTCAAGTAAAATCATTGCTGTAACTACCTCTATATGTAATGATGAATATTTTCAAATAAACCTTTGATATCTTGGTTGGAAATGCATTTTACATGAGTTGGAAGGAGAATGTTAAGCCTTTTGAGCCAAACAATATCTGTCTTCTTTTGCAACTACATGGATGTGCCTTTGACTACTCATTTGTAAATCTTGAATCTTCTTGGACAACCACCCTACCTTTTATGCATGCTAGATAATAACCTTGCCTTGTAATGATTGCATTTGAACACCCCAAATTCATGGCATATTTATAAATATTCTTTCAAATGGCCTAGCTTGACCTTGTGGACCTGTAATATTTCTCCCATGGAGGTGTTTGAACAAGAAAAATAATGAAAAATGAAATACTTAGGTTATTTTTACCTTTTTGATTTTTGGCTCCAGTATGCTTTTTTCACATTTTATTTTTTCAATTTTTGGATTTTAGGGTTGCCTCCACATTTCTTAATGCATAAATTCATTAATTTTAATTTTTTGGCCTTTTGGAAAAAATTTGGTCCCTCTTGAATATTTGCATTTTTCTTTGTTTTGGGTAAATTCAAGTCTCATTTTTAGTTTTAGAATTTTCTTTGTATTGGGAAAATCTAGAACTCAATAGCAATTATACAATTTTATTTGTTTTGGGTAAATCCATGTCCTATTTTAATTTTTTAAGTTTCTTTGTTTTGGTGAAATCTGGCTCTCATTTACAATTTTGCAATTTTATTTGTATTGGAGAAACTTGGAACTCAATAGTAGTTTTGCAATTTGTAAATTGCAAAATTGAAATTCACAGTTTTAGTTCGCCAAAAAAGTTCCCTCAGGGAAATGGGAACTTCAACTGTAATTTGTAATTTTCAAATTGTAATTCATAATTGTAGTTACCTCAAAAAGTTCCCTTATGGAAATGGAAACTCCAACTATAATTTATAATGTGCAAATTTTCAAATTGAAATTCATAATTATAATTCCCCTCAAAAGTTCCCTCAGGGGAATGGGAACTCCAAATTTAATTTACAAATTGTAAATTTAAAAAATTTAGTTCATAGTTTCAATTCACCTCAAAAGTTCCATCATGGAAATGGGAACTCCAACTACAATTCACAATTTGTAAAAGTGCAAAATTTTAATTGGCCTTGAAAGTTCCCCTTTTCACTAGGACCTCATGTTGATCAATGGTGACTAGCAGGTTTGAGATATCTAAGTATAATTTGAAATTTTCACATTTACAAAATTTCAAAATTGCATTCCTCCTCAACATCTCCCTAAATATACTCTAAAGTTGACTTTCTCCACTTACTTTGTCCAGTCAGATTGGGAAAGTTGACCACAATTTGCAACTTACATTTTGAAGACTTTCATTTTACAAGTTGTTTCTCCCACATAAATCTCCTAAAGACTTTTTGGGCCTTATCTACAAATTTTTTTCTAAAATTGACATTCTTTGACTTTTCACCCAACTCCATTCCTTCTACCTTGTTCAATGAGGAACCCTGTAGAAGTTTTTTTCCACAAGCCAAGTCTTTCTCTGTATGATGCCTCAACTCAAAAATCTATATTTTATGCACAATAAGATACCATAGTACCAAATAAGTATTTCAATCATTGATACCAGGATAAGCAAATATGATGACCTAACATATAGTCTTCAAACTATTCAAGTCTCTCTTACATTTAGGCATTAATTACATGATATTAGGTATCTTTTTGGAGAATTGAAAAAGTTTTAAAAGCCTCTTCTATTGTGGTTCTAGCATTGATCCATTTATTTTGGTATTTGATATCACTGGGTAATTCATGCTTCTCTACTAGATTTTCAAGACAAATCTCAACAACCATTGCCAGAGTAGGACTTGAAGCTAATTCATAGTGCTAATAGATCCACCATATTTTTAAATCAATTTTTAATAGTGAGTGTCATGGCAATACATTATATCCCTTGGAGACATTTCACATTTTTCATGCAATTCCTCAATGTCAAAGAAAACATTTTCAAATAACTGCAAGGACATCCTCTTTTATCTATCCCTTTATTTTTTCATGCACTTCTTAGTAACCTCCTTTACCGAGGTTTCCTACTAAATTATGGATAGCCAAATAGTACCCAACTAGTCAATACCTCCACACTTACATTTCAAAGATTGTTATCGATAATTTAAGCACTCTTAGTGGAATTAAAATCCAAGATCCTAGAATAGCTTTACTTCCTTGTATTTTCACTCTATCTATAAAATCTCTCCCATGTAATTCCATTATAGCATGCAAGGATTATCAAAGACATACGGAGCAAATAGATTCATAAGATGTGGAAATTATAAGGGAGATTAGAGGTCATAAATGCCAAACTTATATAAAAGATCACTTTTCTAATTCTAGGGTTCCACAACCCCAAGTATGTAAAATCCAAATCCTCATGAGTATGAAGCATCTGACCCAAAAACCTAATAATTGATCTCATTATACTGATTCGCTATAGGCTGTGTGCAACATTTTATTTCCTTGTATAATTTTCTTTGACTTTGAATATGGATGACTCAAATCTTCTTGACCTATCATCCTCTCTAAAGGTTCAAAATTGGGAAGTATTTGTAACAAGTCAATAAGGAAACTATTTGACTAATTAACATGTTTCTTGATCAAATTCCTAATTTTTGACAACTTCCTCACTGCTCAAATTCTCTCCCTTGAAGATGTCCCTTCTGGCCAATGCAATCATGTTCTATCTAAAATATTTACCCAATCTACCATCTACCTTCTTTATCATATATCTAGGCAATTTCCCCAAGACTCATTCCATCATAGAAAGATTTTATAATGTTTCATTGGTTTGAAACAAGGTCTCTCTCATGTATATCTCTACAGGTATGCATCCCACACTCCATTTATCACAATGATAGCTCATCCAAGACCTAGAATAACCTCAGGAGCACGATAATGTCTGGTTGAGATCACTAAAGTGTTATCTTGATCCTCAAATATAGTGCTTCTAAAATAAATCAAATTTTTTACACTTGACTTCAATAGTGACTTAAAATTATATTTTATTAATCTCTTTGTGCCCTTATAATTAGGAGCTTTGACAAAGTCTAGTAAAACTAAAAGTGTATTTTTAGGATTTAAAAATGTATGGACAAGTTTCAAATCATGTATCATGCATATATGCTATCGACTCCATATATTATATTCCAATCTCACAAACAAGACCAATGGGATATGGGTAAAAGTTATTTTTCCATAGAATTTTATATAGGCTTGGTTCAAGTTTGTCAAAAATGATACAAGTGTGTTGCCCATGACTGGGAAGCCATCAGTTATTCATTTCCACATAATTTTTTATTTGGGCTTCCTCAACCTCTCAACCACCTCTTTAACCAAGTACTCACTCTCCCTTGACCTTAAAAAGGCACACTTCTTAATTTTTAAAAAAATTATTCTTTCCATTCACATCTAGTGGTTCATGGGCAATTTGACTTAGAAAATTACGAAGTTGCATCCTAACTCTAGTTTTGTGCCAGACACTACATTTTTCTTAATTATCTATTCAAACTATGGTCAACCCTCAACATTACACCATCCTCTTTCCTTTTATAAGATTCAAAACTTTAGAAGCAACTTATAATTTAGTAATTTTTAAAATCACTTCTAGGCTCCATTTCTCTATCATTCTGTTATGCCTTTATGTTGTGGGTTTCAGAGAATGATAAATAATTTGCAATTTACAATTTATAAAATTATACTTGGTCATGTGTATTTCCTATAGAAATCCCCACAGACTTTTACATCTACAAATGTAATCTACATTTTACCCCCCAAACTTCTGGTGGAAATTTTAAACATATTTTGCAATTGGTCAACTTTATATTCAACCCCAAAATATGCACTAGGTTTCACATTGACCAATGCATTAATATCTTCTGACTTGGTTTTATTTTTTGTATCCACGTGGTAAGAGTAACATTGAATAGGGTTTGATATTTCTTATATCTCCATACAGGTATATGCCTCCATGTAGGATGGTTTCTTAAAGGGGTGACACAAGACATTGATGTTTGACCACTGTTGTTTCCATGTGGACACCTCCACATTGATTCCCTTTTTAAAACTTTACCTTGTTTTATTCTTATTTTGTTGTTTGACCTTCTCCACATGGCAGACCATTTCTTTGATGTCAAAGGAATTGTAATGGATATGACTAGAATGTTAAATGGAATTATTACCAGAAGTGAATGGAATTATTAATAGAAGTGAATAGAAATGTTGATAGAAGTGAACATAAATGTTGATGGAAGTGAATGGAAATTTTGATGAAAATGTTAATAGAAATGTCAATGGTCACATCTCTTGGTGAATAGGTACCTCTTGGATGGGACACATCCTTTAAAGGCTATATAAGGGAGAAGAGATGTGGAAGTATAACAAACATTTGATTCAAATGAATATCAAATAATGGTTAGAGAGAAGGAAGAGAGAAAGGGCAAAAAATTAAATAGAATATATCTTAATAAAAGAAGTGTGAAGGGTAGATTTATTTTAATCAAGAATATTATTTGTGAATTTTGAAAGATAGGAGAGTGGAAAGAATATAAAAACCATTGAGAGAGAAAGTGTAAGAGATTCAAAGCCATCATTCGATTAGAGAAGAAATCACACATGGTGGAATCAATTTTTCCTGGGGTTAATGCCTCATAGTTTAGGGGTTGGTGCTCCTATGGATCGGTGCTCACAAAATGGCTAAGTTAGTGCTTCATGAAGGGGATTAGTGTCTCTATTGGGTGGGTGCTCACAAATTTATTGATTTGTTTCTTTGTTTAGGGATTGGTGTCTTTAATAGGTTGGTGCCTACAAATATTGTAAAAGAGTTATATATATATAAGTAATGTTTTGCCATGGTTTTCTCCTAAAAGGGTTTTCAAATAAATCTTGTGTTCCCTTATGTTATTAATTTCTAGATCTTGAACATTTATGGTTTTTTTGGTTGATTAAATTTGAAAATATTAAAAGATTATGTTATACTGATTCACTCCCCTCTCAGCATAAGGCTATGCTTAACAACTACAAATGGTAAAGGGTTGTGAGGGGGTAAGTGAGGCGGCTTCTGTGGATAAAACATAAGAGGGTATTCAACTAGTTAAGAAGGAGCTAGATAATAAATTTGACTATATGATTCTAAATTATTTGGAGATCTATGATAGTCCTCAATAATAGGAAGTTCAACAAAAAGTTCAAGATTATCATAATTTGGGCAATATAGACACTCCTTTTCATCTAAACTTTATCCTTCAATTGGCCTCCAAACTTGTCTCCTTTTTATTTGATTAATACTTAAGGGTGAAATAATTTTTCTAATGAGTCACCTTTGAGGGATGATCTCAACCCTTCTAGATTTACAAGCAAGAAAACATTCAAAGCTGAAACTTAACAAAGGTACTCAAAATATGCATTGATCTTCCTTGAAACTAGGTGATAAAGTTAGAGTCACCACTAGATTAAAAATTCAATAATATAAAAGTTTACAAACTAGTTGTGATATATGTTGAAAACATACTTTTCTAAAGATTATTGATGATATAAAAAGAAAAGATACTGAAATTTTTAGAGTTGTGTTCAAAAGGGGAAATCACCTTCTAACATGCACAAGTTAACAACTCTTTACAAAAAATACAACATAATTCAATTATCAAATCTCTAAAATTAATGATAAGTTTCCCAATAGAGTGTCGTTATTGTTAATGGCTCGAAGTAGTGAATCAAACTAAAATAACCTCAATTTTAAAACTCGTGAAATAATACAAACAAACTTTGTTTGACAATGTAGTTGAGATTACTTGCATCAAATATTCTAATATAGAGAATTTTTATAACCTAAAACTTCTATTTCTCTACAAGAGTCTTTAGTAACATGAGTGACAAGAATTATCCTAAAAAATAGTGCCAATCGAGTGTTGGTTCCCAATTATACACCTCTTTTGCTCGACCTTGCAGACTTCATAAAATGGCAAATTTAGATGGTAAACCCATTGATATGTCATTATAATTAGAGAATGGGTTAGTACACAGATGAATCAAATGTAGACAATGACTAGGGGCTACTGATAGAGGGTATGGTCAGTTCCCTACTACTTTTGGCTCTACCTAAACCAATGTGAGAGGACTTAATGGGTAGCTTTATAAAATGGAGTGATACTACAATTCAATCTCCCTAGGGATTTTTGGCACAAGGAAACCAAATTATGAAAAAGACACAACCAAACATATTCACTCCACCTAGGAAGGGTTGTCACACAGAATGAACAAATGATCTAAGTCACATCCAATAATGAGAATAAAAATAGATATCCAATTAAAAATGTTTATAAAACATATTACTACACTTTATCAATAGGTAATAGTAAAAACCATAAGCATTTTCATTGACTTTATAAATAAACCTTACATACGTTAATTATCTAGAATGTTTATATGAGGACAAACATGGTTAGTTTATTCCTTATTGGATAGGGGAGACATATTAGAAATGATCTCAAATATTTCTAATGGATGTACATCTATAATCACCTTAGCAAGGGAGATAATACATACACACAACAATGGATCCCAAAATTTTAAAGAATCTAGACATAGATAGAATGAAAAGACCAACAATAACCTTAAAATAGAGGAAAATCCATCTATTTATACATTTTTAACACTTTTTATAATCCAAGAATATGGGTTGCAATTTGCATTATTGAAAAATTATAGTCAACACTCAAAGCTCTACCAAGATGCTCCTAACTATAAAATGATCCTTGCCGTGCCTATAATCTTTTTTATTTTGTAAGTAAAATCATTGTTGTAACTACCTCTATACGTTATCATGAATATTTTAAAATAAACCTTTGATTTCTTGGTTGGAAATGCATTTTACATGAGTTGGAAGGAGAATATTAAGCCTTTTGAGCCAAACAATCTCTTTGTCTTCTTTTGCAAGTACATGGATGTGCCTTTGACCACTCATTTATAAATCTCGAATCTTCTTGGACAACTACCCTACCTTTTATGCATGGCAAATAATAAACTTTCCTTGTAATGATTATATTTGAACACCCCAAATGCATGGCATATTTCAAATGACCCACCTTGACCTTGTGGACCTACAATATTTCTCCCATGGAGGTGTTTGAACAAGAAAAATAATGGAAAATGAAATACTTAAGTTATTTTTACCTTTTTGATTTTTTGCTCCAATATGATTTTTTCAAATTTTATTTTTTCAATTTTATTTCATAATGCATAAATTCATTAATTCTAACTTTTTAGCCTTTTTGAAAAAAATTGGTCCTTTTTTGCATATTTGCATTTTTCTTTGTTTTGGGTAAATTCAAGTCTCATTTTTAATTTTAGAATTTTCTTTGTATTGGTAAAATATAGAACTCAATAGTAATTTTGAAATTTTATTTGTTTTGGGTAAATCCATGTCCTATTTTAATTTTTTAATTTTCTTTGTTTTGGGGAAATTTGGCTCTCATTTACAATATTGCAATTTTCTTTGTATTGGAAAAACTTGGAAATCAACAATAGTTATGCAATTTGTAAATTGCAACATTGAAATTCACAGTTTTAGTTCCCCTAAAAAGTTCCCTTAGGGAAATGGGAACTCCAACAATAATTTGTAATTTTCAAATTGTAATTCACAATTGTTGTTGCCTTGAAATTTTCACTTAGGGAAATGGAAACTCCAACTGTAATTTATATTGTGCAAATTTGAAAATTGAAATTCATAATTATAATTCCCCTCAAAAGTTCCCTTAGGGAAATGGGAAATCCAACTTTAATTTACAAATTGTAAATTTAAAACTTGTAGTTCATAGTTGCAATTCACCTCAAAAGTTTCATCACAAAAATGGGAACTCCAACTACAATTCACAATTTGTAAAAGTGCAAAATTTGAAATGGCCCTAAAAGTTCCCTTTTGCACTAGGACCTCATGGTGATCAATGGTGACTAGCAAGTTTGAGATATCTAATTATAATTTGAAATTTTCACATTTACAAAATTTCAAAATTGCATTCCTCCTTAACATCTCCCTGAAGATCCTCTTAACTTGACTTCTTCCACTTACTTTGACCAGTCAGATTGGGAGAGTTGACCACAATTTGAAACCGAAATTTTGAATAATTTCATTTTACAAGTTATTTCTCCCACATAAATCTCCCAAAGACTTTTGGGGCCTCATCTACAATTTTTTTTAAAATTGTCATTTTTTGACTTTTTACCCAACTCCATTCCTACTACTTGGTTCAATGAGGAACCCTATAAATTTTTTTTCCACAAGCCAAGTCTTTCTTTGTATGATGCCTCAACTCAAAAATATATATTTTATGCACAATAAGATATCATAGTACCAAATAATTCTTTCAATCATTGAAAATAGGATAAGCAAATATGATGACCTAACATATAGTCTTCAAACTGTTAGAGTCTCTCTTACATTTAGGCATTAATTACATGATATTAGGTATCTTTTTGGAGCATTTAAAAAGTTTCACAAGCCTCTTCTATTGTGGTTCTAGCATTGATCCATTTATTTTGGTATTAGATATCACTAGGTAATTCACGCTTCTCTACCATATTTTCAAGACAAATCTCAACAACCATTTCCAGGGCAAGACTTGAAGCTAATTCATAGTGCTAAGAGATCCACCATATTTTTAAATCAATTTTTAATAGTGAGTGTCATGGCAGTACATTATATCCCTTGGAGACATTTCACATTTTTTATGCAATTCCTCAATGTCAAAGAAGACATTTTTCAAATAACTACAAGGACATCCTCTTTTGTCTATCCCTTTATTTTTTCATGCACTTCTTGGCAACCTCCTTTACCCAAGTTTCATACTAAATTATGGATATCCAAATAGTACCCACCTAGTCAATACCTCCTCACCTACTTTTCAAAGATTGCTATCGACAATTTAGGAAATCTTAGTGGAATTCCAATCCAAGATCCTAGAATAGCTTTACTTCCTTGTATTTTCACTCTATCTATAAAATCTCTCCCATGTAAAATCAATGATTATCTAAAGGTGAAATAACCTTAGATAATCCATTATACCATGCAAGGATTATTAGAGACACACGGAGCAAATGGATTCATAAGATGTGGAAATTCTAAGGGAGATTAGAGGTCATGCATGTCCAACTTATATAAAAGATCACTTTTACTTGTTCTATTATTCCACAACCCCAAGTATGTAAAATACAAATACTCATGAGTATCAAACATCTGAACAAAAAACCTAATAATTGATCTCATTATACTGATTCACTATAGGATGTGTGCAACATTTTATTTAATAGCAGAATTTTTTTTGAATTTGAAAATGGATACCTCAAATCTTCTTGACCTATCATCCTCTCTAAAGGTTCAAAATTGGGAAGTATTTGTAACAAGTCAATAAGGGCACTATTTGACTAATCAACATGTTTCTTGATCAAATTCTTAAGTTTTAACAACTTCCTCACTGCTCAGATTCTCTCCCTTAAAGATGTCCCTTTTGGCCAGTACAATCATGTTCTATGTCTAAAATATTTACCCAATCTACCATCTACCTTCTTTATCATCAATCTAGGCAATTTTCCCAAGACCCATTCCATTGTGGAAAGATTTTATAATGTTTCATGGGTTTGAAACAAGGTCTCTCTCATGTAAAGCTCTATAGGTATGCATCCCACACTCCATTTATCGTAAAGATAACTCCATCCAAGAAATAGAATAACCTCAAGGGCACGATAGTGCCTGGTTGACATCACTAAAATGTGATCTTGATCCTCAAATATAGTTATTCCAAAATCAATTAACTTTATTACACTTGACTTCAATAGTGACATAAAATTATATTCTATTAATCTCTTTGTGTCCTTATAATTAGGAACCTTGAAAAAGTCTAATAAAACTAAAAGTGTATTTTTAGGATTTAAATCTGTATGGATAAGTCTCAAATCATGTATCATGCATATATGTTATCGACTCCATAAATTATATTCCAATATCTCAAACAAGACCAATGGGATATGGGTAAAAGTTATTTTTCCATAGAATGTCATAGGCTTGGTCCAAGTTTATCAAAAATGATACAAGTGTGTTGCCCATGACTAGGAAGCCATTAGTTATTCATTTCCACATAATTTTTTATTTGGGCTTCCTTAACCTCTCGACCACCTCTTTCACCAAGTACTTTCTCTCCCTTGTCCTACAAAAGGCACACTTCTCAATTTTTTAGAATTTTAAACTTTCCATTCACATTTAGTGGTTCATGGGCAATTTGACTTAGAAAATTACTAAGTTGCAACCCAACTCTAGTTTTGTGCCATACACTACCTTTTGCTTAATTGTCTATTCAAACTATGGTCAACCCTCAACATTACACCATCCTCCTTCCTTATATGAGATTCAAAACTCTAGAAGCAACTTATAATTTAGTAATTTTTAAAATTACTTCTAGGCTCCATTTCTTTGTCATTCTGTTATGCCTTTATGTTGTTGGTTTCAGAGAATGATAAATAATTTGCAATTTACAATTTATAAAATTATATTTGGTCATTTGTATTCCTATATAAATCCCCATAGACTTTTACCTCTCCAAATGAAATCTACATTTTACCCCCCAATCTTCTTGTGGAACTTTTAAACATATTTTGTAATTGATTAGCTTTGTATTCAACCCCAAAATGTGCACTAGGTTTCACATTGACCAATGCATTAATATCTTTTGACTTGGTTTTATTTTCTCTATCCACATGGAAAGAGTAACATTGCATAGGGTTTGATGTTTCCTTTATTTCCACATAGGTATATGCCTCCATGTAGGATGGTTTCTTAAAGGCATGAGTCAAGACCTTAATGTTTCACCTTTGTTGTTGCCACATGGATACCTTCACATCGATTCCATTTTTAAAACCTTACCTTGTTTTATTATTATTTTGTTGTTTGACCTTTCCCACATGGCAGACCATGTCTTTGATGGCATGGGGCTGAGACTTTACTTTATTTATTTACATTGGACACATTAAAATTCCATGAAAACTAAGGACAACATTTTTGTAATTTGTAAATAGAAATTGTTTCTCCCACTAAGATATTTTCCATTTCTCATTCTTTATTATTTTACACCTTATAAGCCTTTGAAAACACAAAAATAGTAAATGTTAGTAGAAACCAAGACTTCATAGGGATTTTTACAACATAAACATGAGATCAAGGTTTTTAAATGACTGTAGAATTGAATTTTTGTGACTTAGGGTGAAAATAGGACCTCTTGACTTTGGGAGAACACTTACAAACATGAAACAGTAACTAGACAATTCAAGCATTAATATTTCAATAAGGGTAAAATTATTGATTTTAATTTTGGGCACTAACAATAGGACTTATGGGATTTGGATATATTTGATGGAATTCAATGAAGGGCCTTAGTAAAATCAAATGAGAAGTTAGGTGTGCCTATGGGATATTCTAAAGGGCCTTGGGTTGATTTAGTTATCCCTATTGGGGAATGTGAGACCTCTATGATGAATGAAACTAGAAGATTTATTAGATTGAGTGATAACATATTCCCTAGAATTGAAATAAAATAATGTTAAAAATAGCTGATGACTATACAAAATCAACAAAATTGAACTTGAAAATAATAGTGCTATTTTACTAAATGTAGAATAATTTTAAAAGTAGACTGGTAGTGATTGCTAGGTAATCAATTAAGTGTATTTGACATCCTTTTATAGAAGAATATATAAAGTATTTAAATTATCCAAGATTATGAATAGTGTGGGTCTTGGGATACCCATTATTAAACATATCTATTTTTAATAAAGTGTCCTTTCAAAGTAAGGGGACAACAGCACATAAGGGGATAGGGCCGCATTGTGGTCTTATCTTAGAATGTCATAAAATTTTGAAACTTGTTATGGATGATTTGTGAGTATAATAGGGATGAAATAAGGATGTTTTCATGTTATTTTCTTAGAATTTTTAAGATAATGAAGGATCCTGCAATGATTCGATTAGTGACACAATGAAAATACTAATTAAGATAAGGTTATCAAGGATAACATTGTCAAGCATTTATTGATCAAATTTGTGCGTATACACTAGCATAATCTTGTATCATAATTAATATTCACTATTTTTATCAGTTGAACCTTGTTTTAGTTTTGAAATTTGTGCATAAAATAACTATTCACCATTATTTATTGTGAAATGTTATAAAAATGGGAGACCATAGAACCATCGAAGGGCATAGTATTTGAGACTTACTATTAAAATATTGGTAAGTGATTTGTCATTGTAAGCATAGTCCAGATATATAGCATGGAATGAACAAAGATGATGTTCATGATCATGTTTACCCTCATCATGTGGTAGCTTAGGTTCTAAAAAACTTGTTTATAGTGGTTAAGGGCCTATTTCATGTGTTTAAAGATAGTGAATAAAATTATGAGAGTCTATTGAATTAGTATATTTTGATACACCTTATTATAATTGAAATATTATAGTATGCAAAGTTAGAAAAATTTTCCCAAAAGAGGTACATTAAGAGAAGTTAGAAGTAGACATTATGTGGCAATAAAGGGTGGTGTTATGATTACATTGTATGAATAGGCATGTTAATATGTGGTAAATAAAATTATGCCTCCATACGTAATAATCTTGGTACATATTTAATTGTATTCATATAATAGATAGTAGTAACTAGGGCATCTTATGTAGCTGAACCTAACTTCTATTTGTCATCTCTTGAAATATATAGAAAGTATCAACTTTATGTAGGTTGAGATAAAGATAGTCAGTGAATTTTTCATCATTAACTTCATCTTGTTTTTTTTAAATATCAATCTCAATCTTAATAACCATAATTACTTTGTGAATAGGATGTGGAGAAGGCCTTATTACAATCTAAGTGTATGATTGTTCTTGTTCCAAATTTATGTTCTATTTTACTAATGGATTCCTTAATTATGTTTGTAACTTAGAAGTATGGTTTATTTTTGTTTGATATTTCTAATTACTTATTTTAGGCTTATATATATCAAGTTTTTAAGCCCAAAATAAAGCATTATCATAGAAGAATAAATCCAAAGGATAAATATCATTAGGGGTTTCATATTGATAATCTATTTTATATTTGATAAACCAAGATAAAGTGAATATAAAAAGAACCCAAATTAATGCTAGTAAATAATCGATTAAGCTAATGAAATGGATAATGAAAAGGGTGTAAAATAAGAAGTATAAATATGAGTGAAAGTAGTAAAAGGTTGGTTATTTTGTAGGATATTATATATACTGATCCTAGTTGTAAATAGTAAACACACTAAGAAAGAATATACCATTTCCATAGTTACAGTATTATGTCTTATGGGGTATGTTGAGAGTAAATTATTGAGGGTAAAATTTTAAAAGTGCACTACAAAATAAATGATCACATGCTCCAATGGCTGAAAATAAATAAACTAACCATTTTCAATATACCATGAGGTGTATTTAAACTAAAATTCATGATTAGTAATGTGTAGTGGATTGAGTATTGGGTAAGTATTCCTTACACCATGAATCAAGTAAAACTAATGACCACTTTTCCTATATGACAACTCATACGAGTCTGAAAATTTACACAACATAATTTCTAATAAAATAAAGAAAAAAATAAAATGGAAAAGTGAAATTAAAAAGCAACAGATTGAAGATAATATCTTGGATTCAAAAATATATTCTACCATATTTAAAAAATAAAAATAAAATTTTACATGATTATATAGGTTTAAAAGTATAAATATTAGAATGTTAAAGGTGTACAATATTTAAGTCTTCTATTTTTTTAGAAAAATTTCAAATATAAAAAATTGCTATTTTTGAAAACTATTAAGAAGATACATACTTATCTTTCACACTAATTTAATTTGACTATTATTAATTAATGGGAGTGAAAGTAAAAATAAGATATGATTATACAAGCTCAATATTAGGAAAAGAATTAGATACATAATCTAAATGTTTCTATTTTATGTTGACACCATCATAGTGCATTCTAGTTTATTGATGACAGAATTGTCTCACTTGATTGTGATAAACTATTGACATAATAAGATACAGAGGAGAATTATATATGTGACAAATCAGGGGAAAAAATAAAATATATATATTTATACGAGTGTTATATGTGGAAAATGACATAGTTCACCTAAGTTCATTAACTACAGACTTCACTTATGGATGATAAGGAATATTGTATTTAAAAACTAGGGGTTGGAAAAATTTAAATCATTGTTTATCTTCACTTTCATTTAAAACACTTTGGTCACTTTTCTATCATGAAAATCTAAAAAAATTACATTAGTGTAATGAGTTAAGCTGACGTCAATCACCCCATTGATGATTGGTCATTGCCTATGTATATAATACTCCAAGGAAGAAAATCAATCTCATGTAGTTTTCCCACCTAGGGTTAATGTGTAATTTTTATCCTTTGATTATATGTATGCAACTATGATATGTATTGAATACTTAAAAATGATACCTCTTGAATTGATTTATAATGGTATTAACTTGGCTTATGGTTAATGATTGTGAATTATTCTAAATTTAGGAACATTAGGGTATATTCCCTAAATGTGTAGAATATTATATGATTGAATCAAGTGAATAGTAAGTGGGTATAATGAGTGATTATTGACATATATTTATTATCAAATATTTTCACAATTACCTTTAACAAAACATGTGAAACATAAAAGAAGACATAAAAGTATGTTTTGAATTTCATAAACTCATTGTTATTTGGTGTGGGATGTAGTCATTATAAGTGGATTGGAGCACACTTTTCATTTTTACACCTAGCGTGGACCCATCTATAAGTATCAATGGAACTTTTCATTTTTTTGAGATATTTTGAAGGGTATTTTAAACAAATTGAGCATTTGGCATTGAAATATTTTGTATAATAATAACAATAATCAAAGGGTATATAACACATATAGGCAAATAAATTATAGGAATTGTGGATAATATTCATGTATTTTTACCTAAGTCATGTGGTTGAGAATGTGTCAATAGTTATCATTTTAAGTATATGTGACCATATTTATTTGTCTACAGAAATATGGAAACATAAATATGATAATAGATTTTTTTATTAATTTTCCATTTGGTTCTTTAATTTTTGTTTTTCGCATTGTTATTAATTTTTATTCACTTGGTTGTTCTTATTAGAACAAGGTAACATCATTTTTTTTCACCTTTTAAAGATATTAGCTTTATGTTTTCCTTTGATGAAGTGCATTCTCTCACATTGCATATTGGTTTCTCACTTTAAAATAGTTATTCAAAGAACATGAAATATATATGGCTTAATTCATGCCATAATTCTTTCCATATTTTATAAAAATATATCAAATTGTGAAAATCAATGTTACATTTTCCTAATGCAATGTATGTGAATGCGATCAAAACTTGTGAATAGATTGATTCTCAAAGTAAAGTCCTCATAAAATTTAAATACTTCTTTAAATTCATATAATTTATCATATAATATACTATAATATTAATATAAAAATCTATTCTTAGTCTGGTATGCATTTTATTGTAGATAATCTCTCCTCACTTAAAATAGTGCTTCTAACACTAAACATTTTTCCTTCTGAAGTAGATGTAGTGCATGTTCATAGCATGTTATCATTACCTAGCCCAATGATATTAAATATATTACAATAATTTTATGATTGTTTAGCATATCATAATTCATGTATATGTGTATTGTTGTAGGGTTCCCTATTAATGGAATTATATTTAGACAACTAGTGAAAACATGGAAGATGTGGAAAATACTTTGTCAAGTATAAGATGCAAGGGAAATATGTATAAGTTAAAGATTGTGGGTTTTAGGATATCATTGGATGTATTAAAAAATGTTTATTTCTCACATTAAAAAAAAAATCACTCTAACCTTCTTCCAAACTCAAAGAAAAAATTGAGACCTCGAAACATGTAATAACTGAGATGAATAAGGTCATGGAGAAATCAAACATGGAAAATGAAGAGTTACATTACATAATTTTGGCACATAGGTGGGAGAGTTTGAAACTAGAAAAATGTTGGTCACCATTGATAGTGCCAATGACTACATGAAATCAGTCCATGAATGTAGGGGAGATAATATCAAGGCCCTGAACATGAAGTATGATGGAATGATTGATGTTGATGAAAAAGATTTGTTTTATTAAAAGATAAAGTGTGTGATATTTTACATCCAAGTTTATCTAACTAATTGTTCAATTATAGAATAAGTTCTATGTGTAATTGGATAGGTCTTAGAATTGAATAATATTCAAATCACTTTAGTGTTTGATGTTTAGTTTGTTTTTAGTTATAATAATTAATTAACTTAGCTGAAAGAATCTAGCCAAAGTCAAAAACTCATTTCATAAAATACTTCAAATAAGGTTTTAAAATTATTACATATATGGCTGATAATAAAGTCTCCAAAAGTTCAAAAAGGAAAAATAAATATAGACTTAGAAAATAACATATAAATGGAAACCAAACATGCTCTAGGTAGATTATATCCATCCAATTTTGAGCCCCATTCAACATTATTTAGGTCATTACCTTCATGTATGAAATATCATTGGTATTTTAAAAAAATTATTCATGCATAATGTTTATGTCACATTCAATGAGATTTTATTAAACATATGTATTTTATGTATAAGTTTAGAGAGATAGCTAATTCCATATTTCATTTTGTCTTGATAGGGAAATGGACCATGTATGGAAAGAAAACATGTTCTCATAAAATAATTAAATTTTTGGGAAGGGCCTGAGAAAACCAGAATAAAAAATGAAAGATATACAAAGGTTTTCAGAATAAGGGTCAATTTAAGAGTTGAGAAAGTCTCAATTCTAATATCATTAAAACTTGGTGTCATTGTGCTTAAAAATCATCTACAACTTATAACTACTTGTTGAGGGTGTTGTGTTGAGGATATTGAGCATGGAGCCAATTTTTAAACTTTTTTCATATCTTATATTTATTTTATTTGGTTTTTTAGGCATTTAGGAATGTTATTAAATCAATTTATGTCATAAATTAGTTGTTCAGACAATTTTGGATACTTTCTAGAAATTTTGTAAAAATAAGATAGAAGTGTCAATTAGAGTCCAGTTCACTATAACTAAATGAATTTTTAATTAATTGAATTATAAATTTATTTTAGTTAAACTTATATATTTATATTTATATTTTTCATTTATAAATTTACTTGTCTAGTGTGCATGTGAGTATGCATGTTTACTTAACTGATGAAAAAATTTATTGCATGATATCCATATATTATCAGTAAGTTAAACTTGTCATAGTTAGTATGTTTTTAATTCTATTAGAGGTTAATTAAATTTATTTATTTATTCACTTTTTGACTTAACTTGCAATGTAATTTACCTTATAATAAGTTTATTTTACATTTCTTTATTAATAAGAATTTTACACAAAGGCATTTTGGTGACTTAATTCAAATTATAAAATACTTTTACATGTTTAATATTTTACTCTTTTACAAGTATACAATATTTGATACCATCACACATATCTATTCAAGATTAAAGTTATTAAATATAGTTTTTGGTTGAGAATCTCACTTAAAATACAACTATTTTAATAACTAGTGATTCTAAGAAAGATTGGTTGATCCATAGCTTCAATTCCATATTATTCAAAACTGATTTTCACCCTTCCATACATTCAAAAACTTGGTTTTATAAAATCCACATTTAATTAAGGTTCAGACTAATATCAATCTATTGTCAGAAAAAATAATGGCTTTCACAAATTTTACTTTCTTGAATATTTTTGTTTTTAAATGCGACAACCTTGAATATTGGAGATATCAATTGAAGATAATTATTATGCAGAAAAGATGTTGGGATAATGATATACATGGGTACCCACGACTTAAATATTTTCATATCTTGATTTTATATCGAAAAATGACAAATAAAAGGAATATGCACAAATTTTATTCTATATTTAAAGTGACATAGACGTAAACATTTCTCCAAGTTTTTTAGGATGTAAGAATGCTCATAATGCATGTAATAAATTAGAAACTTCATATCAAGAATACATTAAGATAATATAAGTGAAAATACAAACCCTTAAAATAATTTTTTCAAATTCTAGGATGTTAAATTCTTAAAGAGTGGGATATTATTGCATAAGGGTAAATAATTTAGTTCATAGAATAAATATTTGTGAATAAACTATACAAGATAGTAGATTTATTTTTGATATCTTTAAGACAAAGATGGATGAATTTTTTTATTACACTTAAAGAGTGTAAACATATGAAAATTATTAGTGTTGATGAGTTAATGAGTTATCTTTTATCTCATGAAGACAACATAAGACTAATTGTAAAATATCTAGAACATGTTTGAGAACATACACTTGAAACTGAGGCAATGATTTCAAATACTAAAGAGAAAAATACAAAATATAATAAATGGAAATTACAAAACTAAAATTTAGAGTGAAAATATGAATTTGAATTTACAGGAGATACCAATAAATAATTTTCTTTTTATTATTTCAAAAAACTATTTTATATGATTAAAAAAATAGGATACTAGCAAATAAGAATCAAGATAATTAAATATATGAAAAGAAAAATTTTCAATATGATAAAAGTGATGTTCAAGAGTAATTAAATTATTTTCTCACGTGTTTTTTGAGAGTAATTAAATTAAAAAAAACATTTTGATTTAGGTTGCTCAAATCAGGGACAAGTCACAAACATGATTTCAATAAGTTAGATGATTCCTTCAAAATCGAAGCGCAATTAGGTGATGAAAAATTCATCCAATTTTAATAAAAGATGAGAGTGAAAATAAAAATATATAATGGTAAGGGTGAGATGAAGTATGTTTATCTTCATATCTATCTAAATTTCATAGGTTATAATGATAAAATCAAAGCATTCAAATTTTATAATCTTGTTAGTAAATCCATAATTGTTTCTAAGGGTTGTAATTTTTTTGAAAATTAAGTGTATGCTGATTTTGATCATGTGAGCAAAGAGTTTATAAGTGAAGGGATGAATCCTTTTAAATGTGATTTTTAGGGTTTATAAATCCGTACACATGTTTCTAGTTTAATATGAAATAATAATAGATCTATGCAAGAGACTTGTCATACATATACATCAACATCAAGAAAGAACAAATGCTTATTGAATCATAAACCATAAAATTAGATGTTATATTATGAGTATTATAGGAAAATAAAAAAATTAAAACATTAATAAGTAATTTATTTTATTATGATTATGATAAAAATACTATGTTTGTGTTATCTTTTCTGACTAGTGAACATAGAAGCTATGTAGAATCTAACAAAAGTAAAGAATGGGTTGAATCTATGAAATTACAAATGGATTAAATTGAGAGTAATTATACGTAAAATTTAGTTTAATATCATTTTAATAAATATTTAATTCATAAAAAGTGGGTCTACAACACCAAGGTTAAAAGTGATAGCATAGTTGACAAGCTAAAAGCTATACTAGTTATAAAATGATTTACACATATATATGGGGCTGACTATGAGGAAATCTCTGCACCTATGTCCTAACAAGACACTGTAAGAATAATTATTGTTGTATCTTCTTATAAAGGATGGAAAATCCACCAAATGGATTTCAAAAGTGCACAAATATAGTTATTTAAGAAGTATATATGGGGTGATCACAATTTTTTGAGTTAAAGGGTAATTTGGTTTAGGTGTATGAGTTGAATAAAGTTATTTATGAGTTAAATATATCTCCAAGAGGCTGTTACTCAAGAATTAATATATTTTTATTGGATCAAGTATTTGTAAAATTTTAAAATGAACCAAATTTTTACATATAAGTATAGGGTTCCAATATGTTATATGTCTTACTCTATGTACATGGATTGGTCTTTCCATGTAGCTATATGCAAATGTTGAATAAATTCAAGGAATTTATGAGATAATAGTTTGCGATGACTGATATAGGACTTATGAACTACTTTATTTTCATATAATTACATCAAAATAAGAGGAAGTATTCACTTTTCAAGCCATTTGTGCCAAAAACATGTTAAATAAGTATAATTTTTGAGATTTGAAGTCCACAAACACTCCAATTCCAAATGGAGAAAAGCTTAAGAGAAAATGTAATTAATTAAGCTAATGAAAACAATTCTATAATAATTTTTGGAATTTTAATGTATATCATTACGATAAAACATGATATTAGTAATGGGTATTCACTAGTTTCTATATTTATGCGTTAACCATCACTCAAGTATTTGCAAGTAATGAAGAAAATTTTTAGTTATCTAAGGGGAACTTATAGTAATGATATTAATTTCATACCATCAAGTTAATTTTTTATAATTTTACACATAAATTTGGATTGGGGAGGATTTCTTGATGACAACAATTCAACTTTAGGTTATTGCTTCACATAATAAATAGGTTACAAATACATTAACATATACTAAATCTGAATATACAAGCCTTATATTGGTTTTCACATGATGATTATGGATGAAAATAATCTTCACTAACTTTAAAGAGGTTCATATTTAGCCAAAAAATATTTTTTGTGATAACAATGGGGTAATACAATTCTTGAAAAATCTAATTTTCCATGCTGTAACCAAACATATTGAATTCGATCATAATTTTTTAAGATATTTATTCAATAATAAACACATTATCATTTAGCATATGATAATTTAAGATAATTTTATTGATATTATCACCAAGGGATTTCACAATTAGGTTCATATAAGACTTAAGGAGATGTTAAGCATATTTATTCTTTGCACCTGTTGGTTCCTAGATGTGCATCTCTAGAATTCAACCTAACATATTAAAAAGATGGAAAAAAAAGATTATAAACCTTAGTTATGTCATTTTATCTAGGGAATGGTTTAACATATGGATGAAATAAACATTGATAATGACTTGAAGAAATCAACAAAGGGTATGGTTAGGTATATATGACTTGTGGCTCTGCCTGAACCAAGGTGAGAGGACCTACAGGGTAGTTTGGTCATAAAGAGGGATATTATAGTTCAATCTTCAGGGAATTATTGGTACACATATAGATCTAATAAAAACGTAACCAAACTTGCATAGTACACTCAATAAGAGTTATCAAATACACTGAGCAAATAATTTTGAATCAGACACAAACTACTAAAGATAGATAAAATTTTATTATAATATTCATTTATATATAAACTATTTCCAACTAAGATCCATATGGAAAATTATAATTCTAATCTTCAAGGATGAATCACAAACACATTTAAGATATATAATAATTATGTATCTGTAAGAAAATAACACTTAGAATCTTCATCACTGTGTATTACTTAGAGGGGTAAGACTGGTAGGATGAGTTAGGTATATTTAAATGAGTTTTGGTGGCTTTTAACACTAATAATTTGATAAATTTCCATTATTTCATTTATTTCATGATGTAAAAGACTAAGAAATAAGAAAGAGAAAATATCAATAATGATTTACATTCATCGATATCAATCCAATGTGAACATTCAAATGACCTTTAAAATCTCCAAAGCATACACTGCAAGTAATGTCTCAAGCATCTTCTCCTGTCAACTCCATAAATCTTGTATATCCTTAAAATATTATCAATAAAATATCAAAAATTACAATGTGGAAGTGAATTCACAATCAAGAATCATGCCTAAAATGACTACCATTAAGAGACATAAAACCAAATACCCAATCAACAATGTATGAAGAATGTGTTATTGCACTTCATTGACAAGAAAGACTATAAATCATAGATGGTTTCCATTAACTTGAGAATAAATCAATATACGTCAAAATTTAGAATGCTAACATGGTGAAAATCAATGTTGATTTTCTATGAAACATGGGAGGCATATACATAAATACTCTTAAAGTTTGCTAATGACTATACAGGGCAATCACCTTAGCAATAGAAAACAAAAACACAACAAGGATATATAAAAAAATAAAAAATCCTCTATAAAGATGACACATCCTCTTTAATTATACAAAATTTTCTCACCCAAAATATTCTTAAAAGATTCTCCATCTAGAAGATGTCTTTATATACGCCTAGAGACTCTTATTCTCTATGAGGCAATGATTTTGGTTGTTCGATTATTGATATGATGATGAGATGCTTTTCATAGTTGGAAGTTTGATTCAACAAACTTCCAATCATGCATATCAATTATCATCATGACCCTAAGTGTAATCAAACTTTATCTTTATATACAAACATTTTTCCCTATATTCAACTAATCATTTGTCTACCTAAGGTGAGGATGACATGTCAGTTGATGATATGATTCCCAATTTACCTAAAAAGAATAAAGAATAAAAGAGTGGATTTAGAACTATCACTACATTCTATTACATTCTAGCCAATCATTTCTAAATGGATGCTTTCATGATGGTTGGCTTCCTCTTCTATTGCAACAAACTAAGGTATTTATCACATACCTTAGTCACAAACACATTGGCATCACTAAACTCACCTCCATGACCTTTTCTAGCTTGTCTTGGTGCCTCTACCTCTTTAATTTCTTCTAGTGAGCCTAAAATTCCTCCAATTATCCTATTTTTATGCCCCATACTCCCTTTTAGAGAATTTTATGCTTTTAGGGAGTGACCATAAAGATGTTCTTTGGCCCATTCTATGATACAAGAAAAGTAAAAATTTGAATCCATGACATTCTTCAACTCATAAATGTTTTCCTTTCCCTTTTTCTTTTAAGGTCACTATCAAACCTAATGATGGAATGTGAATAATTTTACCTCCTTTAGGATTCCAAAATTCTCATGTACTTTGGCACTCTTCTAGATTTGGTTGGATTTTATCTAGCTATACATTTACATAAGTGTAAAATTATAACACATTTAAACATCTTTATACTTGTTTCTCCCTTGAAATTTTTTGTTGTGGTTTGAATATGGACCTTTGCATGACTTTGACATGATGTCTCATCATGGATTTAAAACATAAACTATACCCTTTGGGCTTTCAACTTCACATTATAAATTTACAAATAATAAACTATAGCATACCATTACAATTTCCTTCTCGATATCTAAACTATGTAATTCTACAATCTTTTGTCATGCTCTCAAGACTCTCCCATAATGACTTTCACATTTAGAAAACAAGGATGTATTTATTCTCTTAGAGGATTTGGATTATTGGATAATATTTTTTTCTAAGCCTACAATTTGAGCATGTTATTTAGATATATCTATCTTAAGATTGCCTAGAATACTATATTTTATTTCACCATCTCCTCCTTCAATAAGCCAATTCAGTGAATCCTCAACTCAACTTTCATTCAAAATAAGGGCCATAGTGGCCCCCTTAGATGAGAATCCCATATCTACAATTTGATGAGAAAGTGCTTCCAATTTCCTAAACACGAGATACCCTATGCATTGATCTCTAAGTTCATATGCATCATTATTTTTATAAATTCAATGTTTATTTTCATTCATTTGATACAATTTGTCACTTTTATCACATTCACCTACCAAGCCTATTATATTCTCTAATATTCCTTTCCCATTTTCATTTTTTAAATACTCGAATTCATAAGAGTAGCTATGATTACTGGAAATAGAATCAAAGTCTACATTTATGCCAGTAAATATAGATTACTGGAAATAGAATCAAAGTCTACATGTATGCCAATAAATATATAATTCTCATAAGTGTAATATATATTTTTTATAATGCACATTACGGAATGAACCCCCAGAATAAATAGTTATCAAGTCCAGTAATTGAAATGTGCCTAACATAGGGTTGTATGCACTAAGAGAAGTACCACCATTTATTATTGCCTACTTAGAGGATTCCTTTATTTTCTATATCAAATATCCTCATCAAGAAACTTGGCAATAAGTTATATTAGTTGATTTTTTTGAAGGTTTATGATATGTTCAAAGTCATTTGATCTTAATGTTGTAAAATCTCCAACCATACATCCTACCTTGATAGTAAGCATTTAGCTTTCAAAAATAAGAGAAAATGCCATCTATAGGAGAACCTTAAATATGATGATGGCATGTGTACCCTTTTCCATTTAATGGTATTTTAGGTTCCATGTACACTTTTTCACTCACTATCTTTGGCAGGATTTTGGAATTTACATGAACATTTTCATTCTTATGGGTTTTCAATCCTCGATTGCACATCTCACTTTATGAAAAATTATAACACTTCCTCACATCTCTAAGCTTGTCTATTAAATGTTTAATTCTCTTTGAAAATTTTCATGTAATTTAGCCTCAGAATTTCATAGGCTCGTGGACATAAGACTTATTATGGGCTTAAAAAATCCATAGCTCCCTTTGAAAACTTTCATTACAAATCAAGCCTCTAAATTCAATGTGGACATTTATTCTAAGACTTAGTGTGGGTTTAAAATAGCCAAGGTTCTCTTTTTGATGACATGTGTCATGGGATTCAGACCTTAAAATGAACTTTGTAAATTACATGAAAATTTTTATGGTACAATGTTGCAATTTCCCCCTATTCCATTGAAAATTCCCTTGACATTTAACCATGGACTTCTACATGACATTGACATAAGAATTTATCATGGATTGGAAAGATCCATGGATTCATTTTGATGGAACATGTCTATGGATTTGGGATCTTAATTATATTTTGAAAATTTGCACCAAAAGGTTATGCTAAAATATTTCAATCTCTACCCAAAGTTTCGAGACTCTTATTCTTTTGCAAACAGAATATTTAGACTTAGTATTTTAGACTAAGTATTTCCACAATAGATCCTTCAATCAAATTAGGCTTAAAAACATGAAAACATTAATCATTATTGAAAATAAATTTTATGGGATTCACAACAAGGAAATTTCAACAACAAGATTTTGTTCTGGATGAACATTTTCTGTAGATTTCCTTCAAATGACAATATTTAGACTTTTAGATATTCATATATCAAGAAAGAGCACACATTTCTTAGAACATATTTGGTGACTTACACTGGCTCTCACTTGGGGATGTATACCCCTTATGGGTGTACAAATAATCCTAGAAAATAAGACCTGATGCCTATCCCTTGGGCCATGGATTTTGAATTTTGATAATTTCTAAGCAGGCACCTATTGGAAACTTAATTAAAAAAGGGAAGACCCACAAAAATAGATTAGGAGGATGTAAGAATGAGCATACAACAAAAAACCATAAAATATCTATACAAATAAACCCCAATGTAGAAGGACAATAAAAAAACAACACTATACATTACTTTACACAATCATGGATTAAGTCAAAGAAGTGCTTTAGATGTCTATCATTAATTGGGAGTTACAATATCTCACAATTTAAATCTCTTAAAAATAAACTATGTTCCCTAATTTTTTTGTCAATTGAATAAGGGCCCATCCATAAGGCATCAAATTTTCCATGTTTGTCTTTCTCCTCATGTCTATTATCCCAAAGTAAAACCAAATCTCCTATTTGAAATTTTTTTGGAGTGACCTTTTTGTCAAATATTATTTTAAGTCTTTACTTGAACTTTATGAGTCTTTCATGAGCTTGTCTTCTAATTTCATCAAGCTCAATAATCTATTTCATTCTATTTTCATAGCAATTAACTTCATCACCTCCTTCTAGATGTTGTATCAATTGATAGGTTGGAAACTATAGATTCATAGGTAAAATAGATTGATCTCCATAAAAATGTTCAAAATGGATCTTACTTGTAGCTCTTTTAGGTGTGATCCTATCATCCCATTAATAAAATTTTAGTTGTTCACCCCACTTCTTCTTGTTAGCTTCCAAATTCCTAATGAATTGAGCAATTTCTTATTACTAGATTCTTCTTGCCCATTCCCCTGAGGGTTATAATTGGAAGAACAAGTTAATTTGATCCCATATTCTTCACACAATGATACCAAAGGTTTAACTTAAAAACTCATGGCATTGTCAACAATTATATTGATAGACACACCAAATATATAAATAATTTGATTCAATAAAAAGTCCATGATCACCTCACATGTGGCCTTCTTTATAGGGAACACCTCAACCCATTTGGTAAAGTATTCAATTGAAACCAGTCTCTACCTATACCTAGTGCTTGATGTATCAATAACCTTAACAATAAAATCCATTCCCCATTGTCTAAATGGGCCTTTGATCGATATAAGTGGTAAGGAGAGAGAGGTAGAAACGTTCAACCTTCCAACCAAGTGCTAATATTTCTCACATTTTATTACTCTATATGTAACATCCTTGAATAGTGATGGCCACTAATATATATCTCTCAAAATCTTATGAGTTATGACTTTGGGTGCAAAGTGACCACCACATACTGCACTATGAAAATATTCAGTTAAATCAATTGTTTCTTCTTCTACCAAACACCTTAAGATAACCCCATCTTTACTCTTCCATGTCAGTCTATTTTAAGTCATGAGATAATTTTAGAATACAAGATTAAGAGTTTTCCTTTGATTCTTTTCCAAATTAGGGGGATAATTCAAAGTTTAGAAGTACTAAACAATGTACTTATACCAAAGAGACATGTTAATTTTACTCAAAGAGTCATCAATATTAAAAATAGTAGTTTTTACCTCCATAGCTTATAAATTGGTCTTATCCATGAGCTTGGATAAACCCACCCCTCTCACTAGATTGGTGGTTTGGATATTCATGTCATACTTTTGCAAATTGTTTACCCACCCATACCTCTTACTTGATACTTCAATCTAAGTCAAGATGTCCTTCACCATTGTATTCGGGACATATGAAACAATATTTGAACTTAGAATGTAAGGTTTGAACATTTTAACATATTTCAAGAGGGTGAAGACTTAATTTTCCATGATAGTATAATTTAGTTCAAATGTCTACATATATTTACTAAAAAAAGCTATGGGTTGTTCATGAACATCATTATTCTTTTGCAATATAATAATAGCTATATTATTTCATGACACAAAAGAAAATATTTAAAAGCCCCTAGTGTAATAAGAATTAGACAAGATAGGGGCATACTTTAAAGATCATTTGTTGTCACTATAAGCTTGTATGGCCTTCTCATCCCACTTAATGGTTTGGTCCTTTTTTAACATAGATTCAATATGCAAAATTATCTCTACAAAGTTAGAAACAAACCTTATTACAAAGTTGATTTATCCAAAAAAAAGACTAAACTCCCTTCTTAGATTTTGAGATAGGCACTTTGTCAATGGCTTCCACTCTCTTTGGATCAATCATGGCACCATCCTTAGAGATTATGTGTCCTATTAACTTGGTATTTTATACTCTAAAGTGGCATTTCTTAGGATTAAGGGAAATACCAAATTCCATACATCTAAGGAACACTTTTTCTAGATGCTCCAAATGCTCTTTTCTATTTTTTTATTACATTATAATATCATCATGATATATAGTATGAAAATTATTAATTACCTCTAAAAAATCATCATCCATATCTCTAAAAAACATTTCATCATCATTCATTAACCCAAAAGACATTCTCATATAGACATAAGTACACCAAGGCATTGTAAATGAAGTTTTGGGTCTCTCAAATTCTTGTACTACAATTTGGTTATACCTTGATAAACAATCTAATATGGACAACATCTTTGATCTTGTAACACTCTCCAACAGGTTATCCATATTAGGTAATTCTTAATTATCCTTTAAAGAAGATTTATTCAAATTTCTAAAATCCACACACAAGTAGATGTCACCATTCTTCTTTCTTATAGGGACTAAGTTTGAACCTATGATGAATACCTTATTGGTTGAATAATACCATCTTCCCTTAATTTATTTAACTCTTCATGCATCTTGTTAGACAAGATAGGGCTAATAGTTATCTAATTTTCCCTAGAAGGTTTGATATCATGTTATAATGGGATGACATGTTGAAACAAATCCCCTCTATATGATTTTAGTTTAGAATAAGACCAATCCATGCAATCCTTATAATTCTTTAACAATTTCATGTAGGCTTGTTTCTATTTTACACTCAAGTAAGTACTAAGCTAGACCTTTCTTGGATTTTATTCAGACCCAAATTACATTCGATCACATCTTTTGAGATAAATAGATCTCTACTTTTAATTATATCTACTCCATCAAAAGATGCCTCTAAAATCACCAATCATCTTGGGATGTTGTCTGTATTCAAATGAATTATATATTTCCCAAACAAGGTTTCCATCCCATCATAGATTTGGGCCATGGAATCTAGGTCAGTGATCTGACCCTAAAATTTTGCTTCATAATTAAGAAACCTTTTGATTTGATATTTATCATCATCAAAGACTTGTCATTGATAGATGTTATTCAAGATTGAATATCTGACAAGTACCTCCACTTGGTACTGACAATGAGGATTCATATTTTAACTTTCAAAATGAGCACCTATCCCTGCAAGTCTGTTAGCTTCCTCATTGAGAATTCTATCATGATGACAAATATTGAAAGCATCAAAGAATTCTAACAAATACCATATATTATTTCTATATTATTTTAACATTCTCTTGTTTGGTGGCATACACATTTTGGACCTACTTAACCACTAACTCTAAATCATCCTTTACACTGAAACTTGTAATTCCATGTTCTCAGGGAATCCTCAAACCAAGAAAGAGTGATTCATATTTTATAAAGTTGTTACTACACTCAAAAGATAACTTGAACAAAAACTTAAAAAGATTTTTTATTGGGAGCATAAAAGATAACCCTAAATCCATTTCTAAGATTGGAGGAATCCCCATCAAAACACATTATACAAACATCATCACTTTATTTTACCTATCCAACATCAAAAATAGTATATTGCTCAACAAAATCAACATTTTTGACAAATTTACCTAGCTCCACAATTGTGTACAGAACCTCATTTACAACACATTTTAGATCTTCAAGCACATGTAACATTCTAGGCTCTCTATGATGTTTCACGATCTTACCCTCCAAAGGAATGGTGGCATAATACAAGTCCATCTTTGACTCACAAAATTTTTCTCTTCTCTTTTGCTTTCAAGGTCACTGCCAAACCTAATAATGCCATGTGCATCATTTTACGTCCTACAGGATTTTGGACTTCTCGTGCACTTTTGTACTCTTCTGTCTTCGACAGGATTTCAAAACCTAGCTGCACACTTTTAAAAGTGCAAAAGTGCAACACTTTTTTTTATTTCCATACTTGTTTTTCCCTTCAAAAGTTTCACTGCAGTTAGAACGCGGACCTTCACGTGACTTTGACATGACATCTTAGCATGGGTTTAAAACATATGCTGAGAGTTTCAGGCTTTCAACTGCACATTGAAAATTTGCACATAACAAGCTGCAGCATACCAATATAATTTCCTCCCGCATCTCCAAACTATGCAATTCTGCATTCCTACCCCAAGCTCTCAAACTTCCACCACAATAACGTGCCTGATGAGAAAACAAGGCTGTATTTCTTCTCTCACAAGATCTGGAATATTGGACAATTTTCTTGTCTTTCTATGCCTATAATATGAGAATTTTTTTCAGATATATCTATCTTAAGATTGCCTGGCATATTATCTTTTATTTCGCCATCTCTTCCTTCAAGAAGCCAATTCACTAAATCCTCAACTCAGCCTTCATTCAAAATAAGGGCCATAGTGGCCCGCTCGGATGAGAATCCCATAGCTACAAGTTAATGAGAAAGAGCTTCTAATTTCCTAGACATGAGATGGCCTGTGCATCGATCTCTGAGTTCCTGTGCACTCTTCTTTTTCTGACGCTGATGTTTCCCTTCATTCTTTTGATGTAATTTGTTCCTTTTATCACTTCCACCTACCAAGCCTGGTGGATTCTCTAATCTTCCTATCCAATTCTCGTCTTTTTTATCTTCAAATTCAGCAAAGCGGCTACAATTACTGGAAATAGAATCAGAGTCTGCATTTGTGCCAAGAGATCCAGAATTCTCAGCAGTGTCATTTATATATTTTTTAATTTACATTATGCGATGAGCCCCTGAAATAAACAGTTATCGAGTCCAGTGTATGAAATGTATTTGATACGGGGTGGGGCATGTCGACATAAGTCTTATCATGGGCTTAAAACATCCTTAGCTCCCTTTGAAAACTTGTGTTACAAATCGAGCCTCTGACTTCTAAGTGGACATTTGACCCAGGACATAGTGTGGGTTTGAAACAGTTGAGGCTTTCTTTTTGATGACACGTGCTATGGGCTTCGGAGCTTCAAATGCGCTTTGCAAATTGCATGAAAAATTTTGTGGTGCAATGTTGCAATTTCCCCCCGCTCCTTTGAAAATTCCCTTGTAATTTGACCGTGGACTTCTGCATGACCTTGACATAAGACTTTAGCATGGATTTGAAGCATCTTTGGCTTTATTTTGATGACACATGCCCTGAGCTTTGGGTTCTTAATGGTATTTTGCAAATTTGCACAAAAAGGCTATGTTGTAATATTGTCATCTCCTCCCAAAGTTATGAGACTCTTATTCTTTTTCAAATAGAATATTTAGACTTAGTATTTTAGACTAAGCATTTCCACCACAGATCCTATAATTAAATTATGTTGAAAAAACATGAAAATGTTAATTATTAGTTAGAACTATTTTTTACGAGGTTTGGATAAGGTAATTGTAAAAGTGGGATTTTGTTTTCGATGAACATTTTTTATTTATTTCTTTCAGAAGGCATTAGTTATACTTTTAGATACTCGTATCTTAGGAAAGGGTATAATTTACTTAGAACATATTTGGGCACTAACAACATCAATGAGAAGAATGTTGAGTATGATAATGATTTGAAAACATAATTATTGATCTTAAATTTATTTTATTTTTTATTTTAAGTGCTTATGAAAGTTATTTAATTCATTTATATCTTAAATTAGTTGTTTGATCATTTTTTGATATTTTTTGAAAATTTCCTAAAAAATAACTAGTAGTGTTACAGTGCAATTCACCATAATTCACAAAATATTTACTTAAGTAAAATAGGAATTTATTTTAGTCCAACTTCTATTTTTAGAGTTATATTTCTACATTTCTATTTTTATATTTTTTTAATAAACTTTCACTTGTCTATTATACATACGAGTGTGCATGTTTACTTAATTAATGAAGATGATTCACGTATGATGTTCATATATCATTAATGAGTTAAAATGGTCATATTTAATATATTTCTAGTTTAATTATTGGTTAAATAAAATTATATAAATATTTTTCACCTTTGGAATTAAGTTGAACTGTAAGTCACTTTCTATTAAGCTTATTTTAACTTTCTTTACTAATAATAATTATAAAAAATGTAGTGTGGTGCATAAATTTAAATTATTAAATTTTGTTACGTGTTTAATATTTGATTTTATAGTAGGTATATAGTAATTTAGACTAATAATCATATATTTTCAAGTTCATAGTTATTTACTATAAATTTTGGTCGATAATATCAATTACAATAAAATTAGTTTAATAGCTAGTGAATTAAAAAATGATTGATTGATACATAGCTTTAATTTTAAATAAATAAAAGTTTATTTTCACTCCTTCATATATTGAAAACTTTCATTATATAATATTTAGTTAAAAAAAAAAAATTAACGTATCTCTTGGTATCAAGAAAGGTAACTCTATGAAACACTTTAGTAAATTGAGACTAAAATTTCTCCAAAAATATCATTATATTTTTAAAATAATGAAAAAAATAACTTGATTGATATTTTTAAAAATGCACCAATAACATAAATGAACTGAAATAATTTATTTTTAATAAATTTATATTAGAGAATAAAAATTAATGATGTTGGAGCATCAAGGGCCTTATAATCCTACAACAACTAAAAACACTTGTTCTAGTATTTTGTAGTTTTGAAAAATTCCTAATTTTCATGTAAATTCTTTGTATTTATTTTCACCACATTTTCACGTGCACAACTATTTTTAAATTTTTTGTGCAGACATTGTTCACACACCTTTTTTGTTTGTTTAAATTCATAACTTTGATCATGTGCACAATTTTGATTATCTTTTGTAGTTGTTTGAGAAAGCTTTTTGTAAGCATGCTTTGACGGTCATTGCTTGGTTGAATCACAGTTTAAAAGATCCACTTAAATAATTTAATGTTGATGTAATTGAGAAATATTATGCATATTATTGGTGGGCAATAGTAAAAATATTGTGAGGTATTAAAAATTAGCCATGCAAAGTTATAGAGATAGCCTATGTTGTGCATAATTTATTGTGAGCATATATGTTCCCATAGTGTGTTATGGACAAAAACTTATTAAATTTTTTAATGAGTTTCATTTATTTTTTTGAATTATGAAAGGTTGTTGTAGTTTTATTTAATTTCAATTTGTGATTTTTTTGTCATGATGTTTTACATTATGATGTGTTAAGGTAATTTAAGATTGTAATGAACATTTAATATATGTGGTATATAATTATGTGTTACAAAATTTAATGAAGGTAGTGGGTTGTTGAATACATTATTATAAGTAGGTGGATCTTATCTCAATATATAAATTTTCATATGTTTGAACTAACTAGTAATTAATATAGGAGGATCGTACTTGAATTTTATGCGGAATAGTTAAACCTATAAAAATTATGAGTTAGAAATTAGAGAGATTCAAGAATTTAATGTATCATATCTCATTTGAAATTATTATTTTATTTTTACTGTTTATTCAAATTATATTTCTACTAATTGAAATGTAAGAAATAATTAAGTTTATGTGTAATTACATTTTATTACATTATTTTATTATGTAATTGTAAAGATATATCATTTAAGACATCTCTTTATTGAAACTTTTAATTATGATTATATCAAACAATTTTAAAATTATTTATATATAATATATAAAATTTATTAAACACAATATTTATCTAACGTAAAACAAGCCAAAATGTAACTACACTATTATTTTATATTCGTTTTATATATTAATATAATATATAATTAATGTAATTCACTACTTTAGAATAATAGACACATATATGGTAGAGAATGAAAGTAACAAACAAAAACCAACATGTAATAAAAAGGTTTTTATTAATTAACATAACAGAATAGATATTAGAAAATAATAAATCAATCATACACTTACTACATCTATGACACAACCAAAGTTAAGAACCAAAAATTGTGAACAAAAAGAATGGAAGGAAAAAAAAATAAACACTTTAAAAAAATCCAATTTAACTATAAATAAAATCTAAATGTATATTTTAATCTAAATTTAAAACATCTAAATTTTCTTTACCCTAGAATCAATCCACAGCATGTATATAAAATTTACATAAAACCTTGTTATGTGTAGCACAAGCGTAATGCTTTAAAGCCTTTCGTTTAACTCCCACTTGTCTCAAATCTCACCCCACTTTGTGGTATGTAAATATTACTGTGATACCTTTGTTCGTTTCCCTGTATAGTCTCATGCATTCCATTCTCTTTCTTTTCCATGGTTATAACATCTACACTTTCGTGCAATCAATTCACAACACACACAATTCTTGTAGTTATGCACCTAATGTTGCAACACTCGTAGCTTTTGCAGCCTCATTCTAATTTCTGCACACAGTATTCAAAACTTCTTTAATTCCACGTGTCATTGTGCTTCTTCAATGCCACCCACCACATTCCATTATTCATAACTTCTCACAGCAATGCACAACGCATCACAATCTTGCAGCTTTTTAACCATCTTGCACTTTACTTATCCGTATTCCAACTATCACCACAGATCTGACTAGGATCATTACACCTCAGCATTCTCTTTAAATGGATTCATTTCCATGTGGCATGTCGGATGCAACATTCCCTTTTTTTTTTTCGCCCATATCTGAGCATATGATCCTCGGTATTTCACACATCAGGGATAGCAGTCACTCAGTCACAAAAGATTAAATGATTTCGTAACAGCTCTCTCCAACAACCATTGATAGTTATAACTACTACCTTGTATTCATTCATTCATTCATGCGCGCGCGCTGTGTGCAGTAACTGCACACATCGACATCAAAGTATGTGCCTACAATTTATTCATCCATAGAACCGGGAGATCACAAACGCAATAGAAAGGAGTTTGGTTGTATGATAACTTCAAATTCAATCCTCCACTATTTACATAAAAGGATCACAAGGTCTAATCCCATCAACTGTACATATGCCATAACATATATTAATGTGCAATAAAATAAAGTCAGAAAAAATATTAAACCTTGTGTTCACCGAAGCAAGCTTAAATATGACAATGGATAGAAAGAGTAAGGGCTTGAGATTTTCCTATCAATTTATGTCAAATCAATAATTAGCAACATTAAAATCCCCGCTCTAAATACAATTAAAGCCATATTTAATACCTCATTTTTTCGACCTGCACGAGCTCAAAATTTGATAGATCTAATTCGAAATTCACATTTTGAAATTAGCTGTAAACGGTTTTGTAATTTTGAATTGCAATGTTATAGTTGACACTTGTAACATACATGTTTTTTCGGAATGAAAAATAAGCTATTCGTGTCTTTCTGAGTTGTGACATCAGTATTCCTTTCTCTCTTAGTTTGGTACATGAATGGATGATAACATGCATTGATTGCTATCACTTTCAATGTCCAAGAAATTGTAAGTTGGCATCTATATAAAGACAGAAGCATAAGCATGAAGGATATTTCTACACTACTAAATGTTGTGCCCCATGATAGAGTATTCCCTGAAAACTTATAAATACATACCAGGTTTATGGGTGTTTATATATAATTATGAGGTTGGAGATATTTTTTGGAACACTAAAATTACATGAAAAAATGACATTGAATTTAGTTGGTCAAAAATATTCGTATTCCAACGCATGACGATGACCCATAAAAATTAATGAAGATGATAACCGAGTGGAAATCAATGTGATGCTTATACATGTAAACTGTTGACAGATTGGAACATTCCAAGATAACCCCCTTTCTTTCATTTTGCTTTGCACTTACTCACTTTACCTAAAACGCAAAGGTTGGGATGAGTCTATTAACAAATTAATGATGGATAGATTTATTATATACCTACCATTGTAGATTTATTATATACCTACCATTATAGGCTCTTATGAAAAAATTGAGTGTGTTAATTTTGCCTATAGCATTAATTTGTTATGAAAAAATAAACATATAAGTTGATGGTTTAATAAAATATGAATTAACATGAATAAAACTTTTAATTTTAAGGACCTTCTTACTATCATTTTATATTACTCTCACATATAGTAAATCATAAGTTAAGGGTTGATTATAAGACAATGATATGGATCTTCAAAGAAATATCAACACACATCAATTTCAGTTGTATAAATATAGAAAATGGATGGAAAAATGAAAGACAATTATGAATAAAGTTGTCAATTGAAACACTAAAACCCTAGTATGGATGATGCTCTTGGGCATATCTTTCTTGTTGCATATTCTCAAAACTTTACCATCATAAATCACTTGGATTTTCTTTATTGTATGTATTTTAAACCTATTTTTTATGAAAATATAAACAAATCAGTCAAATTTACATTACTCAGAGACATTATAAATCTATAAAATCACATTCCCCTATTTTTTATAACATTATCATTAATAGAGCTCTCAACTTATGGGTCACTACAATGTTCATTAGTGGAGCTATCGGTCAAACTATTACCCTTGCATATAACCAAGGATCGAAGATTTTACATCTTCACTGCTTTTCTATAGTTTTAAATACACCTAAATTTAGTATATATTTCATAACATGTATATTTTGTTGCATATAAACAAGCATTCACTATATAATCTACTTATATAAACAATATTTCAAAAATATTTATTGATCTAGCCAAGAAACCTAAAATAACTACTACTAATTTGTATGTTGTCCCTTTTCTTATTAGATTAAAATTCTTCTAATCAAAACAATAAACTGATACTAGAACCCAACCATGGAGCATGGTGCCCACAAAGGTCAAAAACACTAAAAAGACAACCAAGCTAAAAACAACTGGCACAAAAGGGAACAGCCCCCACCATAGACACAACCCTAAAAAGGGAATGTGAACAGTTTAGGAAACCACTCCTTGCTAGCCAAAGGGTAGTGAAAAGGCATCAAACTTACTGAATACAAAGAAGAGAGATAGAAGAGGAAAAACAATCCTCCAAAAAAAGGGATGAGAAGTGTAAGGAAAATAAATTTCATGAGCTAAAGCCAATCTTCTTCCGTGCCTTGAAATTAGGTCCTCCAACTTCCATTAAGAGTCATCTTTTACTAATTGCCCTACCTTCAATCTCAGAGTTTCTACCTTTCATCTTTTTCCATTGTTTTTAGTTGTAGCAGCTTCATTAGCTTTAGGTCTCTTAACTAAAGTTCTAGATTGGGATGAAGTGGTCTTCAATAAGCTGGATAGAACATAGAGCTATCATGAGAGTAGAGAGCTCCTTCAAAAGAAACACCTTCTTTGAATGCGCTGAAAGATTTGACGATGAGGAAGGCAAAGGGGAAGAAACCAAATTTTGGAGGAACTTATTATATTTACACCACTAGAAACCTAGATTAGGGATTCTCTCCTTTTTCCTCTAAATTGATTGAGAAAAAATTAGAGCTGCTATTTGGACTACATATGAGCACTCAGTGGACGGATGCCTAAGGATATTGCAACAAAAGCATCTAAAAGGAAAACCTTCATAGTTGACAAATTGAGTCCACTTTCCCTAAGAAAAGATCAACACAACTGAGCAGAATAGAGGTTTGGAAAGGTTGAGAATAGCACAAACTCTCACAAATATGCCACCCAAAGAATTTTATCGCATTTTCACAAAAATCCACACTCTGCTAACTAACATTTTGATATGCCCCTCTTTTTTCTCAATAAGTAGAAGATGATACAATCTGATCCAAAAAGAAACCACCAAAATTTACATCTTACCCAGTTCAAAAAGGATGATCTAGAGCATTAAAAAAAAAAAAGCAAAGTTACAAAAATACCATGGTCCTAAAGACCATACAAAATCCCTATTGAATAATATTAAAAAATCACTAGGAAAAAATGTGTAACTAAGCATGGAAAAGGAAGGATCCCCTATAGAGCTCCAAGCAGTTGAGGCCCATTTCAAAATATCAAATAGAGAGAGATGAGGTTATCAAACAAATATTTACAACCAACTCAAGCTCCATTTCCTCAATAGAGGGATTAGGGATGTCCAACTCTTTGACCTCCTTATAAAAAACATCTCTGAGCCAGAAAGGAGGAAAAGATTGAGAGGATGGATCTGAACAACCCAGACAAGGGGTGCCATCTTCCAAAGATACGAACTGAAAAGACTCAAGAAACCTTGGCCTATAGGTTGCCCTTACCTTATAATTATTTAGCAAAAATACATGAAAATCATTTGAGACGACCTAAGAACCCATAAAAAATATGAATCTTATTAGATCGCTTCGATGTGAGGCATAATTATATAACGTTAAAAGGTGTCGATCATCAATTACCCATTCAATAAAAAATATTTAACCCTATATATTAATTAGAATAATTTATTTAGATTCATATTAAAATATGTCAAGTTAAACGAGAAAAGAAATCTGACGAACAATGGACTAGGAAACCACGTCTTACGTTTAATTTAGGACTTGAAAAGACCACAATCCAGGATTTATTACAGTCAATCATAAGCACTACAAAAAATATATTCTAATGGTACAAAAAGAAACGTACATTTGTTATAGCTATGAGTTGGTTTTCCTGCAATTGTTCCTAATCTCTCCATTGCTGCAAGTGAGAGGACTGATGTTTCCCATTTTCATTATGGCAGCTGCAAAGTCGGTGAAGAAGGTACTCTGATTGCTGCTGTAGCTAGTCACCTGAGAATCACTAGAACCACCTTTAAACAGTTGCTGATCAGAGTGTAAAAGTCCCTTTTGGATTCTGAGGTTTTTGTAGTAGTTATTGTCAAATGTGGTGGGAGTCTGAAGATCTACGGGTGAAAGGTTGTTGTCGCCACTGCTGCTTGGGCAGTCTGATTTCAGAGAAGAAGCGAATGTAGCGTCTACGTTGGATTCATTGTAGATGCGAGATCTAAAAGAAATGCAGCGAGCTTGACCAATTCTATGAGCACCGGAAAAATATATCAAAAAATATATTAGGCACTATAGTTTGTAGGTGGTAATTAAGGTACGTTATTTAACAAACAAGGAAGCATAAATTACCAGAAAGCATAATCATATCTTTTGTAGAAAGACCCTGAGCACTAAAAGACGAGATGAGTGCGCTGAGGTTTGATGTCGGAGCAGGAATATTGCTATTTGCACCGCTGACTAGCAGTTGTGGAGTCCCTCCTTCCTAGCTGCACTGCCCATGTCGGCCCTCCCAACTACAATTCCAAAAGTCGTTAGTGTGATAAATTTATTTATATGGATCTATGTTAGTTTGAGCAGAGAAAAGGGAATTACATCAACAACTGAATCACGCGCAGCAATGGCCAAAATATCGGCACAAGACACAACTCCGCTACAAGCTGCCTCCACTTGCGTCTTGATGGTGTCTATCACGTCCAATCCTCTGGCTGAATTAGCATTTGGCTGTGCCGTCTTTTCGCCTGTAAATGTCGAGGAGTAGTCCAACAGAACAGAGCCGTCGCAACCCTGAAAAACGGAGCATGTATTTCAAACTAAATATGGAAAATGCGGATTTAATTCTTCCTGGATGAGTAAATCTTGTAAAAGTAACATAAAATACAGAGCCGAAAATTATTACATTAACGAAACAGTCATGGAAGTGAAGGCGCAGAAGCGATGCCCCCATCCGTTTCTCGTTGGACACTGCCTGTTTCACAGCAGATTTTACAGTCGGCAACAGATTTGGACACGAGGTGCTGTAAAATGTCGAGCTCAGCTGGCCATACCCAGCCGTCGAACATAACACCAATGTAGTACATGCAAGAAATGAGAACCTCGTTGCTGCAAAGACAGCCGTTGTCTTAGATGCTGGTTAAGAGGCGGAGTAAAAATAGAGAAAACAGAGCTGTTGCTGTTTTAAAAAAAAAAACATAAAAAAAACAGATTAGCAACTCTTCTCGAGTTTTCTCAAAAACTAAAACCAATACTCAATAAAATAAAATCCTTTTTCCATGCTTGTGTACATACAGAAAAACAACAATTATAATTATATATTCTTCTTTTTGATATATAGCCACAGCCCAGAAAATAGAGTATTTCTTATCTGTTGAACTCTTCATTGTAACTCTAAAAAACAGAGCATTACATTTTCTACGTAGCACACTAATTAAAAACATCACAAAGATTAGAAAGAGGACTTGACTGACTGCATTCTGGATTTGACAAAAAAACATTCTTTTTTAATACGCTGGTGATGGGAGCCCATACTTCATGACAGCACCTGCAGAAAATTTAATGAGGAACATGAGGGAGAATAGACAGGGCAGGTTTCTTTTTCAAAAGTCTTCAAAGATTAATTTGAAGTGATGCGTGATCAGAACAGCTGGAGGATGAATAGGAGGAGGAGTAAATATAGTTGTTGGGATTACATATCCAACACTCCCCCTTAATCACAACTACCGCCATCTAGAACTCCCAAACGATCTCTTAGATATTCAAAGCTTCCTTTTGGCACTGGCTTGGTGAAGATATCTGCATACTGATCTTGAGACCTGCAGAAAACTAGAAAGATTTCTCTATTGTGGATTAGTTCTCTAATGAAGTGATACACTGTGTCTCTGTGTTTGCTTATCTTGTGAAAAACTGGATTCTTTGACAATGCTATCGCTGAGTTATTGTCACAAAAGATCTTTGTTGCCTCTTCTTGTTCTTGCCTGAGATCTTTCAACATTCTTCTCATCCAAACTGCTTGACATGATGCACATGTGGCTGCTACATACTCTGCTTCAGCTGATGAGAGAGTGACAATTGGTTGTTTCTTTGAAGCCCATGAAACTACACCTTTTCCAAAATGAAAGACATAACCGGAAGTGCTCTTCCTATCATCAATGCTTCCTGCACAATCACTATCTGTATATCCAATCGGCTTGAACTCATTTGACTTTGCATACTGAATGCCATAGTTTCTTGTTCCACTCACATATCTAAGAATCCTCTTTCTTGCTTGCCAATGAGAGTCCTTTGGAGACTCCATGAACCTTGAAATGAGACTATCTGCATACATTATGTCTGGCCCTGTGGCTGTTAAATACATGAGGCTACCAACAAGCCTTTTATACAAAGTTGTATTAATGTTGCCTCCTTTACCATGCTTGCTTAATTTCAGTCCTATGACAATTGGTGTTGCAACTGATTTGCAATTTGTCATGTTAAACCTTTTCAAAATGTCATTCGCATACTTAGATTGGGAGATGAATATGCCATTACTATTTTGATTTATCTCAATGCCAAGAAAATACTTTATGAGACCCAAATCAGTCATTTCAAATTCCTTTTCCATAGCTCCTTTGAACAAATCAATTGCGAAATCACCCATGAATATCAAATCATCAACATACAAGCAAACAATTATGATCTCACCTTGCTCATTCATCTTGGTATACAATATAGGCTCACTGCTGCACCTATTGAACCATGATGCAAAAGATAAGAGTCAATTCTACTATACCAAGCTCTTGGGGCTTGCTTGAGTCCATAGAGTGCCTTTTTTCAGTTTGTAAACTTTGTCTTCTTGACCCAAAATCTCATACCCAGGTGGCTGCTCCACATAAAATTCTTCTTCAAGGTAACCATTCAAAAAGGCTGATTTTACATCCATTTGGTAAACTGGCCACTTGTTTTGAGATGCTATAGCAAGTATTGTTCTCACAGTGTCTAAACGTGCTACTAGAGGAAATGTCTCATTGTAATCAATACTGGGCTGTTGTGAATATCTTTTTTCCACTAGTCTTGCTTTATGTTTTTGCACATCACCATTTGCATCTAATTTAGTTTTGTAAACCCACTTCACTCCTATAACATCCTTGCCTTTTGGAAGGCTCACTAGCTCCCATGTTTGATTCTTTTCTATTGCATCAATTTCATCATCTATTACATTTACCCATTTTTCATCCTTAATTGCATCTTCATAATGAATAGGATCTTCTACTTGTGAATAAAATATAAAGAGAGAAATTAGACTAGCATTGTTCTCACCTTCATTTTGATCATACATGTCTCTCAAACTTTTGATTTTTTTT
This sequence comes from Torreya grandis, assembly GCA_037957365.1. Lineage (NCBI taxonomy): Eukaryota > Viridiplantae > Streptophyta > Pinopsida > Cupressales > Taxaceae > Torreya > Torreya grandis. Next base: position 381,295 of record JARHVA010003634.1, on the reverse strand, counting down.
CTCCTCAAGCTTGCCAATGTAGGATTTGACATATCACTTGAACTTGAACTTGTGGAATGTGGACTTGATGGTCCTGCACCTTGATTGCCACTTGTAGATGGTGTTTGTTGTACATTTGAAGGAGTGGATGCTTGAATGCGTGGGGCTGTCCTTACACTTGATGATGGTGTCATTTGATGACCACTTTGTTGAACCTGAATGGGTGTGGAAGGAGTCACATTTGATGGAGTACCTATTGGTGTTAAATCTTCTCTATCTTCTTGAGGTAAGTTGGCTGCAATATTGATTGTCTTCTCCAAACTTCCATTCCATAATTCATCTTCTATGAATTGTACATCTCTGTTGATTATAACTTTCTTGGTTATTGGATTGTATAGTTTGTATGCCTTAGATTCATCACTATAACACACAAATATGCACTTTTCTCCCTTGTCCATTTTTTTCTCAACTCGTCTAGCACATGTGCATATGCCACACATCCAAATACTCTCATGTGAGCAACACTATGTTTTTTTCCTGCCCATACTTCTTTAGGAATCATATTCTTCACACTTTTGATTGGACATCTATTCATAATGTATGTTGCACAAGCTACAGCTTCAGCCCAATATTCATTTGACAAACACTTTGCTTTCAACATACTTCTTGCCATTTCCATGATTGTTCAATTTTTTCTTTCAGCTACCCCATTTTGTTGAGGTGTGTTCTTGGTTGTGAATTGCTTCTGAATTCCATGGTATTTACAAAAAATTAGAAATTCATTTGAGATGTATTCACCACCTCTATCTGTTCTTAATGCTTTGACGTAGTACCCACTTTGCTTCTCAATAAGTGCCTTGAATTGATAGAAGAAATCAAACACTACATTCTTTTGCCTTAGAAAGTAGACCCATGTTTTCCTTGAATAGTCATCAATGAAAGTCAAAAAGTAGAATCTTCCACCAATTGATGGTGTTTGCATTGGCTCACATAAATCTGAATGAACAATTTCTAAAGGTGCCTTTGCTCTAATTGACTTGCCAGTTGGAAATGTCTCTCTATGTTGCTTTCCCAAGATGCATCCTTCACATACTCTTTCTGGTTTCTCTATTAATGGAAAACCCTTTACCATACTCTTCTTATGAAGCAAATTTAGACCTCCAAAGTTGAGTTGCCCAAATCTTAGATGCCATAACCAATTTTCATCTTTTATTTCTGCTTGAAAGATGGTTTGCGTAACTGCTGCAACCTTTTCTTTATCCTCTTGTGGGTTCATTGTGGGTTGTGCTTGAGCATATTCCACATTCAAATCTGGCTTAATATTTAGGGGAAACATTCTATTGTTTGTCATTGGCACTTTAGCAATACACTGATTACATGGAAATTTATCTAGAATAGTGCATTCTTTGTTCTTGAAGAAGACTCTATACCCCTTTTGAACAAGCTGCCCAATACTCATTAAATTATGTTTTAGACCAGGCACAAAATACACATCTGAAATATACTTCTTCTCTCCCTGTTTAGTTAGAATGTTGATATTTCCTATGCCCATAACTGAAACTTTGTTGTCATTACCTAATGTGACATCTGATTTTACACTTTCATCTAAACTTGAGAACATTTCTAAGTTTCCTGTCATATGATTGCTACAACCTGAGTCTAAAAACCATACATCTTTCTGATTTTCTTGTGCTACATCAAATGCTATGAACATATTGCTCTGATTTTGGTTTTCTCTTGTAAAGTTTGCATTTTGTCTGCTAAAATTAGAGTGTTTTTTCCTACATTCATTTGAATAATGCCCATATTTCTTACAATAATGACATCGAATTTGAAGTTTGTCATACCTTTGAACATGTGGTTGATTTTGAGATGCATTTGGGATTGAGTTATGGTTGTTGCCTCTTCCACTTGAGCTTGATGGGCTGCTTCTTCCACCTCTATATGCATTCCTTCCTCTACCTCTGAAATTAGATCTTCCTCTACCTCTATCATGGCTGATTGAAGCTTGTGTTTTGAATGCATGCTCCAATGATGAGTTTGCTGACCTGCTTAGTCTATGCTCATGTGAGATGAGAGATGCATGGAGCTCATCAATTGAAAATTGTGAGAGATTATGTCTCCTCTATGGTCACAACTATGGATTCAAACCTTGTGGGTAAACTCCTTAAAATCTTTTCTACAACTCTTCTATCCTCAAGTGTTTCACCATGAGATTCGATTTGATTAACTAAACCCATCACTTGTGTGAAGAAAGTGTCTACTGAATCTGAATCATTCATAAAGATTGTTTCAAAATCCCTTCTTAGCATTTGTAGCTTAGCTATTTTTACTTTTGTCATTCCTTGGTATGTTGTTTGAAGAATATCCCATGCCTATTTGGAATTTGTTGCTGCTGCAATCCTTGGAAAAATGCTCTCATGAACAGCTTGAAAAATGTAAAAGAGAGCTTTGGAGTCCTTCTTGTTATCCCTCAACAAGTCTTTCTCTGCTTGTGTCAATGCATTGTATGTTGCTGCATCTCCTAGTTCTAGAAAGCCATTCTCTACTAGATCCCAAATATCTTGAGAACAAAATAATGCCTTCATGGTGATTGACCAATAATCATAGTTCTTCCCATTAAACTGTGGGATTTGCGGATTTGTCAAGCTTGTGCTTGTGGATGCCATTGCTAATTGTGAAAGAAAACTTTGCCTTCTTCAAAGCCTCTGCTTGATAAGTACTTGAGAACCCTTACTTGAAATTCCCTTGCAAGTGAACCTTCAGCTCATGACCATAGCTCTGATACCACTTTGTTGGTTAAGAGGTAGAGGAAAAATATAGAAAACAGAGTTGTTGCTGTTTTTTTTAAAAAAAAAAAAAAAAACAGAGCAACAACTCTTCTCGAGTTTTCTCAAAAACTAAAACAAATACTCAATAAAATAAAATCCTTCTTCCATGCTTGTGCACATACAGAAAAACAACAATTATAATTATATATTCTTTTTTTTTATATATAGCCACAGCTCAGAAAATAGAGTATTTCTTATCTGTTGAACTTCTCACTTTAACTCTAAAAAATAGAGCATTAAATTTTCTATGTAGCACACTAATTAAAAACATCGCAAAGACTAGAAAGAGGACTTGACTGACTGCATTCTGGATTTGACAAAAAACATCCTCTTTCAATACGCTGATGATGGCAGCCCATACTTCATGACAACCCCTGTAGAAAATTTAATGAGAAACATGATGGAGAATAGACAGGGCAGGTTTCTTTTTCAAAAGTCTTCAAAGATTAATTTGAAGTGATACATGATACAAACAGCTGGAGGATGAATATGAGTAAATACGGTTGTTGGGATTACATATCCAACATTAGAAAATACTATGTAAGCAAGAAAGTCGATAGATTAATGATTGTCGAAAGTCTATGTAAGAAAATCTAGGGATTGTTCATTAAGGATAGATGGTTTTTATAACAGGAAGTATTGTTAACAATTATACGCAACCGCGGTAGCTACGAAAATGAAATCACATATAGAGAAAATGTGGTACGCGGTAACTTCCCTATTATTTTTTTTGTCAATTTCCGCTGCCTACAACGCGGAACGCTTTTCTTTCGTGATACTTAAACCGCATGTACCCCACGCGCAAAATCGACCACGGTTAACCGAAAAAGATTGACATCAAACACAATGGAGTACAGTGAATGTTTCTGATAGCAGATACTTTGTTACCAAAGTCAATAATTTATTTTTAGCAGCTTGATGTCCCCATACGGTGGCATTAATTTTTTCATGTGACTCAGGAAGAAGTAAACTAGATATGAAAATACCTTTGACGCTCTAAGGTTGACATTCAAGATCTCTGATAAATGGACTGTTGGTTCCATTGAAGCAGAATTTACATTTTCTTTAGTCTTTTTTTTTGAATGGTAGTTTGGTCCTTTTGTGGTAGTTAGGTTTTTTTTTTTGGATTTTTAGTTATCTTCATTTATTTTAACTTTTTAAAAAAAAAAGTTTTTAAGTCTTTTTTAATCTAATTTACTTTTTAATTTTTTTTATATTTTGATATAAAGATTTATTTTTTATTATAAAAAAAATTAAATAAGTTTTCAAAAAACTTATTAAAATTTAAAGTGAAATTAATAAAAAATATTTTAAAAATAATATTATTAAATAAATATATAAATATATGATTATAAATTAATTATTTAATATCATCTTATTTATTATTATTATATTTTTTAATTAGTAATCATTTTTAATCTTTGGAACATAATCAATAGCCACATCCAATTTCATATATTTTAGTGAGATTTGAATTTGGATGAGAATTAAAATAACCAAACTTCTTTATCAACTCACTCATATCTCATTGATATTTCCCATTTATTATTAATACAACTACAAATTTATAACAAAATTTACACACTTATACTAAATCAACTTCTTTTAAAAATAAAAGTTCATAAAATCTATAATAACATATAATTCCATCCTCTTTAAGATAAAATTCATAAATTTTTTTATTTAATATTATTATAACATACAAATATATGAATTTATGAACTACTGTCATAAACATTTTGGATGCTAACTCTTCATAATAATCTTATAAATATGTTTTTATATTTAAAAATTCATTCAAAATCCAATATTAATCTTTTAAAACGAAATTAAAAAAAACTTTTACACCCAATTGTAATGATAATATGCTCTTCCATTAATATAAAAATGAGAATGTTCAATCCGTAGTAACCCTTTGCATGGCAATTAATCACATTATGGTCAAACTCATTTTTTATAATATTTAAAAATTGATTATTATATATAATAAATTGTACGCTTATTTTATTTTTATTTTATTTTGAAAAAAATATTGTTTATTAAATTGATTTTAAATTATTTTAAATTATTAGATTTGAATTTTAATTTGAAATCATGTATGAATTAATCCATTTTCAGAATCATTTAATAAAAATTAGTGACTTATTAAAATTCAAATGTTTCCCTCATTTTCTAAACCATTAGATTTGACTTCTAATTTAAATTCATGTATGAATTAATCAATTTTCAAGATTGTTTAATAAAAAGTGATGAGCTATTAAAAATCAAATGTTTCACTCATTTTATCTTACATATTAATATGAGAAATATCGTATAATACAAATAAGGATAGTATGTTAAACTACAACATAATTTGTATGATTGGATGTTATCATTTAATAATAATAAAAAAATTATAGTAAAAAATTTTTAAAAAAAATTTAAATTTTTTTATAAAAAATAATCATTATAAATAATCAAAACTTACTAAGTAATATATCGACTGCTACCTACATAATTTTCTCAATCTTTCTATGTTTGTTAGTTAATATTATCCATATATAAATATATCCTAAAATTTTGAAGGGTTTTATCTTCTGAACCAAGTCTTAAATATGTACAAGCTTCTAGATGTTTAAATGTCAGTTCAAAGCATATTTTTTGCATTATGACGTGAAAAACATCACATCAAGCCCTAAAAGCATCACAAATAAGTTATGTAGGCTGATCAATTTTTTTCTTTGGTATCACATATATTGTTGAATTGAATACCTCAAAGAAAGCTAAAAAACTCTTTAAGGGGTTAAATGACATAATAGTTGATCTTATCCTAAATATTCATTAGATTAAACATATTAAACTTATGTATGGTCTTGCTATAATTTCTCTAGGTGTCAATATATTGTGAATTTAGATGAACTGTATGGTCTTGCTATAATTTCTCTAGGTGTCAATATATTGTGAATTTAGATTAACCTAATTTACAATATAGACTTTGGAATGTGTGTGTGTGTGTGTGTGTGTGTGTGGGTGTGTGTGTCTTTTTTCCATTATAAAATGAGTTGGATGATGATGGTGAGAAACAATACATATTTGAACATGAAAAAAATAATTTTTAGTCAAGATTTAAAAAAATAAATAAATTACAATTGTTTGGCCTATCAATATGTGGTTTCCTTGATGGTGCCTCTTTACTCATGAGACCTTCTAAACAAGGCATGGCATGTGAAGATGGGTAGTCTAGTTCAACATCTTGAATGCGTCATGATTTTGGTGCATGTGGGGCTATCAACTAGATATTAGTCCACTATTAAATTATCTGACATCGAGTTTATCTATCATCAAATAGGAAATAGTCAAGAGAAGATACCACCACCCTCCAAGCTACTAATCCATTTATAATGGGGGTAGGGTGTGTAATTCTAACAATTGTACTGAAGTTGGGGCATATGTATGATACGAGCCCTCTAGTGTAAAACATCACATAACACCCTATCATTGGCCATTATCATCACTGCGTAGTTAACTTTGAAATAATTCACCAATTGCAAGTTATGTATGGGTCTTCTACAATTTCTCTAGGTAGCAGTATATTTTCTAGCATAGACAGACATAAGTTATAATATATACTTTGAAATCCCAATGTCTTGGTTGCATATCGTTGGCATTATAGCACTAATTTGAGTTGCATATCAAATATGGAGCATTTAAGCAATAAAACACCTCAAAACTTTATGCACATCAGCCACTAATTTATTTCGATCACTTCCTTGACCAAACAAACATGAAAAGTTCAATGATATGTCACATATGTGAATCCAATATGTGGCTTCCATGAAAGTATTTAAGTCAATAAATTCTTGAAATAAGTGAAATCTCAATGAACATAAATGTTTATTTGATGTATTTTTCAAACATAAATTGTCATGATGACCCTATGTTTGAAAGTTTTTTGTGGGATCAAAGAGTTTGAGAGTGTCCATTCAAAAAACATTTTATTTTGATTGTGTGTGAGTATGTTATGAGGGATCAAAATTACATAATGATTTGACAGAGCAAGTATAAATTTGTGGGGATTCGAACCCTTGTCCAATTTAAAACTCAAAATTAGCCACACTTGTGGTCCTCATAGAAATCTCAATTTTTTCCATTAACCAAATAAATTAAATATGTACTATTGTTACAAATAGCATAATTATTTTTAGTGTCAATAAGAATGAGAATAGAAAATCTTTTAAATATATATAACTCACAAGAGCTATCAGTGTAGCTAATACATGGAGACCCACACTTAGCAAATCAATTAGAAAGTATAACCACAAATCCCAAACAAGGATTCAACACACGAGCTCCACATAGAAACCTACCATCGGTTAGAAAATGAGTATTTCCATTATGTATACATGTTTAAAAATATTATAGGGGGAGTAGATGCATGTCAATAGAGATCAAATAGGGTAAGTGTGGTATGCATGCGTGTAATTGAGAATTGTTTCTATTTCCTCCCTTTGTCCTCTTAAAATAATTAATCTATTAGATTGATCATACCACTTGATCATTAATGGCTAGTTAGTTACAAAAATACAAAAGGGGAATTCAACCCTGGTGAGTTACAATAATACAAAAGGACAATTCAACCTACATGGGAGAGTTTACCATGAGTACATGGAATCTTTCTGATAAGGATATATTATTTTGGTTTGGTAAATTAGTATTTTGTAAAGAAAATTAGTGTAATGTACGATATGGTCCCTCTGATGTACGATATCACATGAAATACCCTATCATTACCAATCATCATAACTACCCACCTCACTTTGAAATCTTTTACAACTTGCGACTTCTATGTGGCCTTGTTACAATTTCTTTAGGTGTCAGTTTATTGGTAGCATAGATGAACCAATCAAGTCACCACGATTGAGCCTCATTACAATCAAATCACTTCCATGTGGTCCTCATCAACCATTCATGGTTTCAAATGTCCAAAAAAAGACCTTGTCATCTTTAAAATTGTTTACCCATGGCAAGGGGGTGACCCCCTATTCTTCAATGCTAGAGTCTATCAGCATAGAAATATTGGAATTCTTTCACTTTAAGCTAAGAGAATTAATGTGAATGATTTTCTATGGTAAGTGTTTTCTTTTAATTTGAGGAGTAAATTCTTATTTTAAGTGTACAATGTGGGCACCCTCTACTGCATGAGAATTAAACCTACCAAATCTTTCTTCCAACAGGGAATGACCACAAATCAAACGTATTTTCTCTCAACCAATGACTCCTCCACCACAACATTCACATTATATCATGAGCGATTCCCCGTCATTCATCAAAGTGGAATGCACTTTGAAAATAGCTTTAGTACTCCCTTCCATAATGAAGGAAACAAGATAAATTCCATAACCCAAATGTATTTGCCCCACATTAGTGTTATTGCATTGTTGATTTGATCCACACATCGAATGTTGAGTCTTGTTGTAAGCAAATAGAAAATAGTCAATAAAAGATGTCACCACACTGCAAGCTACTAATCCCTTATAGTGGGTGAAAGGTATGTAAATCGAAAAACTATGTTGAAGTTAGGGCATGTGTATGGTATTAGGTTATTTATTGTACAATATCACATGAAACACCATGGCATTGGCCCTCATCATCGTTGCCTAGTTCACTTTGAAATCTTTCACCACATGCAAGTTATGTATGTTCTTGTTGTGATTTTTCTACATGGCAGTGTAATTGGAATAAATGATGAACATAAGTTTAAATATAGGCTTGCAAAACTCAATGGCTTGTCTCCATATAATTGACACTATTTTGCTAATTTGATTTACACATTGGACATGGAGCCTTCTCACAATCAAATAAGCATCATGTTATTCTCGTTGATCCTTCAAAATAAAAAATGTCAAATAAAAGGCCTTGTACCTTGCAAGCTATGTACATCTTTTTTATGGATGTAAATCTTCTAAATCAAACAAATACCTTGAATCTAGACAATCTTATAAATGTTTTAATGTTAGTTCAAAGCACCTTTTTAGCACAAATATTTAGAATTAGAATGTTGATGATTTTTGGCACAAATCATGTCTAACTATAATATGGAAATATTTTTTTGTCAACCATATCACACCATGTTTGATCACCTCGGAATATGGCCAAGAAAAAAATTACAAACGGTAAGAATGTTTATAAATTTAATTTTGATATTGATTTTATGTACCCATGTCCACGACAAATATTTATCCAAATCCTAAACCTAAAATCCCAAATTGCTCTTGGTTGCTTCTAATTTTTTGTAGTTCCATTATAACGAAAATAATTTATCCATTGTAATCATCAAGACAACCCCGGATCACCCACAATTGGATCAACCCCAATATTCTAGCCAATGCAACTAGCCAATACATGTTTCCCCTGATTGAAACCAATTGGGAGTTAAAATTTTGACATAGAGATTGGGAAAGGATTCTATTTATTTCCTCTAAGAATTCAAGCCATTGTATACTAAAGCATTGCATGATGATTTAGATCTAAATTAGTTTTCACTCATAATTACTTTACACGAATTGGTTTCAACTATTTTTATTGGTTTGTAAATTATATTTCTAAATTATTTCTTAATATAATAATTCTATAAATATCCATGGTTTTAGAATACAAATAAATGGCTATGGTTTATAGTGGACATAATTTATATTTATATTTACCTAAATCTAGTGAAAAGAAAATAATAAAGTGAGAACTAGTACTATTACGACTCTATAAAAATCATTCAAATCTTCATTTTCAAATTAGTTTGTATGGTATGTAAACCACACCACTTCCACAACATTTTGGTGTTTGGATAGTTAATTTACAATTTTTGTTTGGACAATTAATTTGCAATTTTTTTGATGTAACCAATTTGAAGAGTTGTTTCTCATTCCAAATTTAGGGTAATTTTAAGGGATAAATTTATTTTACAAGAATAGGGTAGTTGGCCAATATTTCAATTTAACAGTGGATTAAAAATAAAGAATAGGTGTAATGTAAGATAAGTATTCAAGAGAGTATTGATATACGGTGTAACTATATAAGTAAAACACATGTTTCCTTGTACAATAATCCAATATACATGGTGAATATGTGATGCTTTCAAAAATAAACAAATACATTAGATATATATCATTTGTTTCATCATGGTGAACAAGCCTTCAAATTGTCTTTGCATAGAATAATTGGATGTCCAAATGAGTATGTGTAAAGTAATTGTGAACATAGACTGATTGTGATTTAAATTGCCATGCAATGTTTTATCCCACAATGCATTGCATTATTTGGTAAAATAGATAATGTCTTTGTTCAATGTCTACCTCAAAATTTTATCTTCATTGGTTTTGATTAGGGGACATTTGTATCTTTGGGTTAAAGAACCCAATATACCACTTGTCAGGATCTTGCTCTACCGATTAGAGCACATATGATTACTTCTCGTATTAGCAACTAAACATGGAATTTAACCAAAAATATAAAGTAACTAGAAATATGAAACAACACAGGAATTGAGAGACAATACACAATTGTATTAATAATCACTCAGAAGAATATACAATAAGGAAGATGCCACTTCTTCCTCCACCTCAAAGGTTCGCCACTCCTCAAGACCTTCTTCCCTCTCTCTCTTGGTCACAACAATCAATTCCAATATAGAATTGATGTTCACCTCTCCAACCAGTTAGTAACACGCTGCCAGTTCACTAAGTACATATCTGTACTTCAAGTAGATCTCCCGCTCTCTGCTGCTACCTGCAAATAACTAGATCATACTCACCATGTAGATGTCTTTCTACACACCTGAAGAACCCTTGTCCTTGCCTCACCAAGTCCTTATGATTCTTCAACCAGTACCCCGATGGATCTTCTCCAAGAACTTGCACACCTGCAACTCTCTCTGATCATACACTCTCAGTACCCCTATTGGTAGCTAGGAGGAACTACACTAGCTCTCTCCACAAGCCCAATGGCTTTCTAGCACATGCTTACAATACAGCCCATGAGTCCATATATAGATCTCATGCTTACAATAATTAGACTAACATAATTACAATAATTAGACTCGCAACTCAAGACTACGACTAGCCTTCAACATGCAAACTAACAGTCTCAAAATAGACTCTCCCGGATTCGTCATGCAAACTGCCTATTCTCGCACAGGCTGCCGACGTCGGCTCCTCCATGACCGATGTCGACTGACAGGTAACTGACACCGGTTTCTTCCTCTTGCTATCTGACCGACGTCGGCTGATCAGACCGATGCCGTTTTTCCTGCAACTGATTCTGCAACTTCCCGCAATTTTGGATCCTCCTTAACTTCTCCTGTTTGTATCTTGGTGAAGCTTTTAGCTCCACAACATAACAATCTCCCACTTGGAGATAAATAGCTGCACCTATACCTGTACCTATACACCGTCTAAATTATTTCCTGGCTTGTATTCCTCTTCAAGATCAATCCTGAAGACCAACCTCCACACAACCTATGATGATATCCCTGTCATTCAAGTAACCTGCCACATCTGAACCTACATATCCATGTAGTGAAGAACTTGACCCTGTAAAACAAGAATCCCTGCTGCTAGTCCCACTGAACTGCCCTCCAGTACTCCTTCCCCGAATTGGCTCCATACTTTCTGACAACCCCCACTGCTTGGGAAAACAACTTAGGTCTACACTAGACCTCATGTGATTTCAAACCCTGTTTCAAGCTAACCTTGAACTGTCCAGCCCTTGGTGTGCTTTCTGATTCTGCATCATGCACCCCGCCAACACCATCTTCACATCAGCTCCCACTGGAGATCAAATCTCCATGTCTCTTATGCCAAAGAATTTTGCCGCTCTAAATTCTTCATGACACGCCTCTGAACTAACCTTACCTTTAGCTCAGCAAATCCCTGTATGTACAAACCTGCTAGCAAATCACCCACATATAGTAACAAGATGATGTTGCGACCATCATCTACCTGGTAAGATAAAACCACAATAGTTACACTGACATTGACTGAAGCCATGCTTAGTCATCCACCTGTCAAAACCTGTACCACTGTCCTGCAGCTTCTTCAAGACCATATGCCTTGGCCTTCTGTCTCTCGTATCCATCCACTCTCTTCTTTATCTCGGGAATCCATTTCGTCTCTCAGTGCTTACTTTCAACTGACAAATCTACCAATAGATACCTGTTTGGTTCTTCTCCAAGGACTCACACTCCTCATCCATGCCAAGCTCCCACTGTATCTGGACTCTACCTGCATTGCTTCTTCCATCTTCCTGGTTCTTGACTATCAAAAAAGCAATATAAAGAAGGTGAACAACGAATATGAGGTTCACTTACCCTTACTGACCTCAACATGAGTGTTTGAGACTTGCTGTCCGCCCACTATCCGTACCAGTGACCAATCTCGGCCATCTTTTAGTCTGTTTTTGACCAATGTCGGCTCCCTGTACTGAACTTGACTGCCGACATCGTTTCCCTGGCCGACACCGATGTCCTTCCTACCGACGTCGGTTCCTTCATGACCGACGTCGGTCTTCCTGTTATCGACGTCGGTTACTGTGTGATCGATGCCGGTACCTATGTTCGTCTGTGAGTGATAACTTTTTATCCGTGAGCTCTCCATGGATCAAAATCCTAATCAAATCAACCCTGCTCTGCTCAGAATAATTCAGCTTCCTCACTTGATCTCTGACTGTCATCTCCTCCATGAACACCAAGGCTTTCCAGTTCTTTAGCTTGTCAAAGACATCTGACCTCTGCTTCAGAACCTGCGTTCTCCTCCTACATATGTGACTAAGCCTATGAAGCCACATCTCTACAACAAAAGGTGAATCGGCAATATAAGTAGATAGATAAAGGATACCTACTTTCTTACCACCATCTAATTCAAGTATATCCGCTGTGAGAGTTACAGTGCATCTCTCATCACCCAAATTTCTTGAAGAAATTAGACTCATCTCCAAGACTGGTACCTGCATGACTTCCTTCAACCACTGTGTGTCATCCGCTTTCAATTTCAACTTCACTTCCCCTTCATCAATCATCTGACAAGGCTCTCCAACCCCTAAATAAATCTCTCCAAAGTCTCCAAAGACATACCCATGAAAAGATGCTCTATTTCGAGTTGCATGGAAAGAGGCAAAAGAATCTGTAAACAAAGATTCCACTTTATCCAGAACATCCTATGCAATATTACCTGTAACATATGCTTCCACAAGCTGATCTCCTACCGACCAATGATCTCTTTTTACCTGCTCCTTCTTTCCATCAATTAGACCATTCATGTTATTCAGTTTCTCCATTCGTAGCTTACTTTCTTCTGCCATTGCTATACTCCCACTCAATCTGAAACCCTTGTGAGTGACCTGTAATCAACAAACACTACACGATCTGAAACCACATGTTAGTCAACCCAACCAAAAGCTCTGATACCACTTGTCAGGATCTTGCTCTACCGATTAGAGCACATATGATTACTTCTCGTATTAGCAACTAAACACAGAATTTAACCAGAAATATAAAGTAACTAGAAATATGAAACAACACAAGAATTGAGAGACAATACACAATTGTATTAATAATCACTCAGAAGAATATACAATAAGGAAGATGCCACTTCTTCCTCCACCTCAAAGGTTCGCCACTCCTCAAGACCTTCTTCCCTCTCTCTCTTGGTCACAACAATCAATTCCAATATAGAATTGATGTTCACCTCTCCAACTAGTCAGTAACACGTTGCTAGTTCACCAAGTACACATCTGTACTTCAAGTAGATCTCCTGCTCTCTGCTGCTACCTGCAAATAACTAGATCATACTCACCATGTAGATGTCTTTCTACACACTTGAAGAACCCTTGTCCTTGCCTCACCAAGTCCTTATGATTCTTCAACCAGTACCCCGGTGGATCTTCTCCAAGAACTTGCACACCTGTAACTCTCTCTGATCATACACTATCAGTACCCCTATTGGTAGCTAGGAAGAACTACACTAGCTCTCTCCACAAGCCCAATGGCTTTCTAGCACACGCTTACAATACAGCCCATGAGTTCATATATAGATCTCATGATTACAATAATTAGACTAACCTAATTACAATAATTAGACTCGCAACTCAAGACTACGACTAGCCTTCAACATGCAAACTAATAGTCTCAAAATAGACTCTCCCGGATTCGTCATGCAAACTACCTATTCTCGCATAGGCTGTCGACGTCGGCTCCTCCATGACCGATGTCAGCCAACAGGTAACCGACACCGGTTTCTTTCTCTTGTTATCTGATCGACGTCGGTTGATTAGACCGACGCAATTTTTCCTGCAACTAATTCTACAACTTCCCGCAATTCTGGATCCTCCTTAACTTCTCCTGTTTGCATCCTGGTGAAGATTTTAGCTCCACAACATAACAGTGAACATAGACTGATTGTGATTTAAATTGCCATGCAATGTTTTATCCCACAATGCATTGCATTATTTGGTAAAATAGATAATGTCTTTGTTCAATGTCTACCTCAAAATTTTATCTTCATTGGTTTTGATTAGGGGACATTTGTATCTTTGGGTTAAAGAACCCAATATATTGGGGTTGGATCAACTATGGGTGATTAGGGTTTGTTTTGGTGATTGTAATTTAAACATTATTTTTGTTATGATATCCAAAAGCAATTTAGAATTTTGATAAAATGGTGAAGTGGACAAAATGGTTTAACCGTCTATGATTATTTTTTCTAGCCATTTCCTAAGGTGATCAAATACAATATAATGTGATTGACATAAAATAATTTATATATTATACATACACATAATTTAATTTACGTGCTAAATGTGTCACCTAGATTTTGCGATGGATTACATTTGTGTTTATATTTGATGTGCAAATCAAATTAAAGTTGATATTAATACTAACATAGCACTAGTATTACTAATATATATATATATATATATATATATATATATATATATATATATATATATATATATATATATATATATATAGATATATATATATATTATAAAAACATTAATATAATAAGATATATTATATTATGAGACTATGCACGGTACATACGTGGGGGCTAAAACCTCACATCTTTTGACATGTTTACAATCTTTCATGACGTGTGTAACAGAGTGGTTTGGACGTGCATAATATTCAAATATCCGTTATGGTCTAGTGTGGCAGGCAAGGATGGCGACGTTACTTCGACAGAGATTCTACTGGGAGTTTTGTATGTTAAGGACTAGAAATATTTAGTGCACAAACCCCTAAAATAAGACTACCAGCCAATTCAACCCCCTCCATCGGCACTAGCTGCCACTCCTAAGCCATCAAAATCTTCTTAGAAAGCACCACCACTCACTACAGCTCCATCTGTAAGCACTCATGCAAAGCGACCATTCAAAATGCCAAAGGCAGTGTCATCATCGAGTGCTCCTGTCGAAGGGCTAAAAAAATCCCCTATCGTAGCTCCCCATTTTTTTGCACCCACTACGCTGATCGAGGTGCCAAGTCTCGCTGCTCCCAAATGGAAAATAGCACCTCCCATAGGGATGGTGGCTCGTGTTAGTGATGGAAACAATGCCCTTAGCTTAGGCGCCCACTCTTGCCCACAAAAAGAAGTTACTTGTAGAAGCCCTGGCACTAGTTGTTCATAAAAAGAAGTCACCTGTAGAAACCCCAGCACCATCAGGGGAAGCTCTGCTATTAGCTTCTCATAAAAAGAAGAAACCTATTAGCGCAAGACTATTATGTGTAGGATAGTAACAGAGGGAGCAGCCATCAGTGAAAATCTTGGCACCAACAGCTCATAAAAAGAGCATCTCATAAATGTGCCTGCACTGATTTTACAAGCCCCAACACTAGTAGAGGAGTCTCCAGCATCAGCTCACATAAAGCACAAGCATAAGCTGAGGCACAAAACAAAGAGCTAATGGCACCACCACCACCATGCAACTGCGCTCGCTCCCTTTGTAACTATGATGGTATAGGTCCAACCCAATGTCGTTGTAATCTTTGGGTTGGCCAAGTCGGTTGACGAAGACCATCGGTGGAGGAAGACTGTCCAATTTATCCCATCTTGGAAAAAAAATGAAAAGGGAAAATCCTCCCCACACGCATCACAATAGCTATAGTAGAAAAAACATTAACATTTGCGGTATTTTCTATCTCATCTAAGATGAATATTTGTATATTTGTTCACAATAGAATGCCTCCATCATAATTATAATATTTATATATTTATAAATTCATTATATATTATAATATATTTATTAAAAATGTTAATTAATAATAATAAATATTATATAATAAAATATAATAAATAAATATAATTATATAAAAAAAATTAGTAACTCATAATTATTCAGGGCCTCCCTCATATTAATTTAATTTGTAAAATGTAAAAACCCAACAACTATAAGAATAAGAGTCCAGGTCAACCATGCACTAACAAACTAACATGGAACTTATCAAAATAAAACTAAAAGATAGGGTATACATACCATCGAGTACCATAAAAATTATAAAGAAAATGGTAAACAAAATTGTAACATACAAAAATAATTATCATACACATAATTATCTAAGGTCATAAAAGGAATCCTAATTGTTAGTTAATTGTTGTTGAGTCTTAGTTTTACAACAATTTCAAACATCCAAAAATCATTCAATTTATTTAATTTGTTAAAATTTACTTAATTTATTTTTAAAAAATAAAACTTTTGAAAAGTTGGAAATAACATTAATTTATATTCCATACAAATTATTATTTGAATATGTTTAAAATATTTTTATTTTTTTTATTAGAAAAACATATTCACATGTAATTCTATTAACACATTGTAATGGATCTTTATTTTTATAGATAATGATTCGAATAAGTTGAAGATGTATTTTTATTCAAGTTATTATGTATTTCTTCTGGTTATAAATATTGCATATATTTTGCTGTAAATTTCTCATTGCAAATTTATGGTTTCTTTTTGGACAATGGTTTATTTTTATATATTAAAAATCTTCAATTTGTATTAGAGTTTGGTTTTTAGGTGGATATTTTTTATTTCAAATCTTTCTAACATTTGATCATGTCAAACTCTAAAAGTATTCCTATTTCAAAATTTAGTGGTAATGATTATGATTATTGGAGCATCAAGATGATGAATTTTTTGATAGGAAAATAGTTATGGGAGATTGTAAGAACTAATTATCATAAACTAGCTGATTGGGCCACTATTCATGATAATGATAGCCAAGCCAAGAAGGAAGTTAAGAAGAAGAACTAATAATCTTTATTTCATATTCAAAAAGCTCTAAGAAAGAGCTTATTTCTAAGAATTGTAGGTGTAAAGACAACCAAGGATACCTGGAATAATCTATGATTTGCTTACCAAGTCAGTGATCAAGTCAAAGTGGTTAGATTTCAAACATTGAAGAGACAATTTTCAAATTTGAAAACACAAGAAGCTGAAAGTGTAAGTGATTTTTGTGTAAGAGTAAAAAAAGTAGTTAACAAGATGGCTATACTTAGATAAATATTGAATAAAGAGGTTATTATTAAAAAAATATCAAGGTCTCTAACATCAAGGTGAAATCATGTTATCATAATTATTTAAGAAATCAAAGATTTGACCATTCTTGAGTTTGATCGCCTAGTTGGATCTCTTGTGTCCCATGAAGAAAGACTAAGATACACATTAAATGAAAGTGATGAGATAGTTTTTGACTCAAAATTAAAGATCACAGAGAATGAAGTTTCCATCACTAGAAATAAGAATAGCCATGTATAAGGTACAGACAATTTCAAAAGCAATCAAGGAGAAGGTCAAGACATGAATTACAATTATTCAAGAGGATACAGAGGAAGAAGAGGTGGTTTTGTTGTAAGAGGTAACGGTAGAGGTAGATTTGATAAAAGAAATATTCAATGTTATTACTATCACAAGTATGGCCATTTTGATTAGGAATGCAAATTAAAAGTAAGAATTAAAATAAAAGTGTTAATTATGCTAATGAGGATGGTGATGCATCATGCAATTTATTCATTTCATATGACAAAACAAAAAATAATCATAATGATGTTTAGTATTTAAATTTAGGTTGTTTAATCATATGCCAGAGAATAATGTGTTATTTTCTACAATGTATAGAAATTTCAAAACCAATATCAAACTTGGTGATGATAAATCTTTGTAGGTTACAAAAAAAGGAACTATGAAGGTGAACACTATAGAAAGTGAGAAATGTATTAATGATATTAATTACACCCCAAATTTGAAACATAATTTATTGAGTGTTGGACATCTATGTGAAAAGAACTATAAGGTGTTTTTTTATGACAAGCATTGCATGATCTATGATAACAATCAAAGAAATAAGGTTTACAATATTACCTATGTCTATGAATCAGATGTTCCCATTAAATTTTGGAGAGCATAGTAACAACATTGAAAATATGGCATATGAAGATAAAAATTAGTTTTGGCATCTCAGGTATGGACACTTGAATTTTCAATGTTTGAAGTTACTAGCATCACAAGAACTAGTTTATGGTTTGCCAAAGTTTGAAGAGCATGACGAAGTTTGTGAAGGTTGTGTTAAAAGCAAACATGCAAGAGATTTTTTTTCAAAAGGTAGTGCATGGAGGTTTTATCATCCACTTCAATTGGTTCACTAGGATATTTGTGGTCCTATGCAAACATAAAGTCTCAGTAAGTCATCATATTTTATTACATTTATTTTTTGAATCAAAAAAGTGAATTATTTGATACATTTAAGAGATTTAAAGCCCTTGTAGAGAATGAAAGTGGTTATAGAATAAAATGTTTAAGGATTGACCATGATAGTGAATTTTATTCAAATAATTTTATGAATTATTATGATTTGAATGGCATCAAAAGGAAACTCACAATTGCTTACACTCATCAACAAAATGGTGTGGTTGATCGAAAGAATCGTATAGTAGTTGAAATGGTAAGGAGCATATTACAAACAAAGAGATTGAATAACTTTTTTTAAGGTGATGTATTGGCTACAGTAGTATATATTCTCAATCGAAGTGCCACTAGTACACTTGAAAAGATGAATCCATATGAAGCATGGTATGAAAAGAAGCCTAATGTCAAATACTTCAAAGTTTTTGGTAGTTTAGATTATGTTCATGTAGCTGATCAGAAAATAAAGAAATCATATACAAAGAGTGAGTCTTGTATTTTTGTTGGGTACAGTGAACAAAGAAAATATTATAGGCTTTATAATCCTATCACTAACAAAATACTTGTGTCAAGAGACGTTATATTTGATGATGGGGGAGTGTATGGTTATGATAAAGATAAAATCAATTTTGAGAAGTATAAATCTATTTTTATTGATGGTAATTATGATGATATTACTAATGAGAATATCAAAAGTACTTCATTGCCAAGTTCTACAAGTCCATTAAGTATCCCCTCATCTACTGCATGTATTCCAAGCACAACTCCAACTTCAAGTTCTAGTTCTTCAAGGAAGGTAAAAAGTTTGAGTGAAATTTATCAAGTTATAAGAAGTCAATCACATGAAGAATGTCCAAGAGGTGAGCAATAAATTATGCTTTAAATACACAAGCTTATTTTGAACCATCACGTTTTGAAGATGCATGTATTAATGATGTTTGGGTACAATAAATGCAAGAACAGATATATTTTATTCATAAGAATGATACTTGGGAGCTTACAAAGCTTCTATGTGTCAAGAAAAAGATTGGTACTAAATGGGTCTACAAAAGTAAATACAATAGTGTTGGAAGTGTTGAAAGACACAAGGCAGGGTTAGTTTCTAAGGGTTTCACACAAAGTTATGGCATAGATTATGAAGAAACATTTGCACTAGTAGCAAGGCAAGATACTATCAAAATGATAATCTTACTAGTAGTTCAAAAGAAATGGAGCATACATCACATGCATGTGAAAAGGGTCTTCTTGAATGGGTACTTAGAAGAAGAAATTTATGTAGAATAGCCACAAGGTTTTGAAGTGCAAGGTAAAGAATGTCAAGTATACAAGTTGAAGAAGACTTTGTATGGCCTCAAATAAGCATCCAAAGCACGGTATTCAAGGATTGATGGATATTTTTAGCAAAATAGATTCAAAAGAAGTAAAAGTGAGTCTACTCTTTACTGCAAGTAAGAAGGTAAATATATACTTATTATAAGTTTGTATGTTTATAATTTTTTGAATACAATAAAAAATTCTAAGATGAAGGATGAATTCAAAATTACAATGATGATCAAATTTGAAATGAAAGATTTAAGTCTCATGAAATACTTTTTAGGGATGGAGGTTCATCAAAGTAAAGATGATATCTTCATTTGTCAAACAAAGTATGCAAGTGATATGTTGAATATATTCAAATGGTTGATTATAAATGAGGAATCACTCCAACTGCTTATGGAGTTATGCTATGTAAATAAATGATGCTAAAAGAGTTGATGAGAAAACTTATAAAAGTATTGTTGGAAGCTTAATATTTCTAACTAACACAAGACCAGATATTACTTATTTAGTTTCTCTTATATCAAGATATATTTTTGAGCCACCTGAGATTCATATTAAGATAGCTAAGAGAATTTTGAGGTATGTGAAAGGTAATATTGACTTTAGTATACATTACAATGCTACTAAAAATTTTAAACTTTTTGGTTTTAGTTATTCTAATTGGGGTGGTAGTTTGGATGACCAAAAGTCAACATATGAGAATTATTTTTCACTTGGTTCTGATTTGGTTACATGGAGTTCAAATAAGCAAAGTTCAGTTGCTCTTTCATTTACAGAAGCATAATATATTGCAGTTACTTCAACAAGTACATAAACATTGTGGCTTCGAAAGTTTTTAGAAAAAACTGGAGAGAAACAAATTCAACTTACATTAATTTTTTGTGATAATATAAGTGCTATCAACTTAGCCAAGAATCCAGTGGATCACAACAAGTCAAAGTATTTTGATTTGAATTATCATTTTATTGAAGATTTGGTTTCGAAGAAAGATATAGAATTGAAGTATATAAATACATAGGTACATGGTGCAAATATATTCACTAAAGCTTTGGCAAAAGTTTAGTTTTTGAAACTCCAAGATCAAATTGTTAGTTCACTCAACATCAAAAAGGAGAATGTTAGTTAATTGTTGTTGAGTCTCAGTTCTACATCAGTTTCAAATATACAAAAATCATACAATATATTTAATTAGTTAAAATTCAGTTAATCTATTTTTATAAAATAAAACCTTTAAAAGGTTTGAAATAACATTATTTTATATTCCATACAAATTATTATTTAAATAAATTTATAGATATTTTTATTTTTTAATTAGAAAAGCATGTTCACATGCAATTCTATTAAAACATTGTAATAAATCTTTATTTTTTTTAATAGAAAATGATTCGAATAATTTGAAGAAGTATTTTTATTTTAGCTATTCTGTATTTTTTTTAATTATGAATATTGTATATACTTAATTGTAAATTTATGATTTCTTTTTGAACAATAATTTATTTTAATATATTTAAAAAAATTCACCAAACACCAAACATGATAACTCAAAAATGCAGGGGATGCTAAGACACCACCTTCGACAACTATAGAAACCATAAGAACATTTTGAGCCACATAACCACCCACCCGAATGGACCCCTAATCCACGCCTCGACCCTGCACTTTGGACCATTGAGGAGCTGCATAAACCTCGACACCTACCCTATTTCTGGTAAGTAATAAAAAACCTAAAACTGGAGCTCATTGCATTACATTCATACGCTCACTCAAACGACCTAAAGAATCCCAAAAATGTTTTAGTCATCTTGAAAACCCAGGAATGCGAGAAAACATTGGCCTTGATTGACACCCAAAACAACAATTTCATTGTCTCCATTTTGGGTGGACAATGCCTAACATGCCGCAGAGCCTCAAGCACTTGAAGGGAGAATTGACTTCCTGCAAAATGAGGATCCTGATAGAGATGCCAATACGGAGAATGTGAATCCTTCACAACCACCACGAGCTGCTCCAAATAATTGTAGTAGGCAATAGATTTCCTCTCGAGCTCACAAAAGATGGCCAACGGGATTAAAACCACTTCAAATCTTCCTGAAAAAGGCAAAGAAATATGAGTGCCAAAGTTGAAAGCCCCAACCACTTCCACCAAAACCTATTCCTTGAACCGGTTTGACAAGAAATTCTACTAAATCGACGACGTATTATTTGTGTTTAATAAATAACAACAAACTTCTAAAAAAAACTAACACACAATCAAAATTCACCTTGATGAGATTCCCTACATTGACATAAGGCTCGTCGAGCACGGTAAGGATTGCTTGGAAGATTCGTCTAGTTGGAATGCAAAATAATTTTTTGACCATGCTCGCAGTCACCTCCCCAAAGAAATCCACTTTGCAGTTTTCCCCATGAACATAGATCACTAGTTCCACAGTAATGAGGCACATGCATGATCCATTCCAAACTCCTAACTCTTATGAAAAACATAGAACGAGGAGAGATTGAATGCTGACAGAACACTACAGAGCACATCCAAAATCCAAAATGTATGAGGTACTAATTAACCACTAACCACACACGCAAGCCATAAATATATGGTGAGAGAAATAAATGTGAGCAGCGTCACACGAAAGCCAAAAAAAACAAAAAAAAAGAATTCATTCGAGGACGAAGCCAAGCATTCGCTAACCCAAGTCTACTAAAGGTGGAAGTGCACACTCCGTCCAAGTCCTAACCAAGTTATCCATTACAAGATCTTCATGTTGAGAAATACATTCTTAGCCATAAAATCTACAACCGAGTTAGCTTCCCGAAAACAATGAATTTTTTCTTAGGCAGAGAGACGCCAACATAGACTAATTATGATCTAAAATGTCACTGATAGACCAGAAATTGGCTCCTTTTTTACTAAGATTATGGATCATGATCAGAGTCCCCCTCAATGATCAGCTTGTTCAAACCACATAGTAGAGCTAATTCAACCCCAAAAACCAATTCTTGCCCTTCCACCTCATCGTTAGTGTCATCATCTAGCTTAAGAGAAGCTGCTCTAATGGAGTCAGAACAATCTTTAATTATACAACCCACTCACGTCGCCCTGAGATTTTTTGAGAGGCACTTCAGTGTTTTCTTGAAAGCACTTCTTTGCTATGTGGCATGCTGGATGGCACATTCTATCCCTGTGCCATATCTGAGCATCTGATCCTCAGCATTTCACACATTGGACATAACAACCACTCGGTCATAGAAGATGAAATGACTTGGTAATTGTTCTCCAATAACTGCTGTCAGTTATAATTGCCAACTTATATTGTATATATAGAAGATAGAGAAAAAGAAAGAAAAACTCCTCCAATAAATCTAATGTACCTGTAATTTATTCATCTATAAAACCGAGAAATCACACACAAACTAGAAAGAAGACTAGAAAAAAATTAATTGTATGATAAATTTAAACTCAAGCCTTCAAATTTGACACAAGAGGGTTCACATGGTACAATTCCATGCACTATACACATGCCATAACCTTTTCAATACTTATGCTAATGTGTGATAAAATAAAGACAAAATATTAAACCTTGTGCCCACGCCAAGCAATCTTACATAAAATAATGGACAGAAAGAGTAAGGGTTTGAGACTTTTCTATATATTGTCCTCCAAGCAATTCTCGGTAACACCAAAATCCCGACTCTAAATTATTATTAAACCCATATTCTATACCCCATTTTTCTGGTCTGCCAGGGTCGAATTACGATAGATCTAATTCTTATTTTGAAGTCTGAAATTAAGTGTAAAGGTTTTTTGGTCATTCTGAAATGCAATGTTATATTTACCACTGTGACATACATGTTTATTAGGAAGTAAATTTGTTGTCTTAGGTGTCTTTGACAGTTGTGACGTCATTTTTCCTCTCCCCTAGTTGGGGATATGAACGAGTGAGAACATGCATGCATTGGTGTCACAATGTGTTAAAATGAAGAAGCATAATCATGAAGGATGTTGCTAAATTATTAAATGTGGTGGCCCTTGATAGACTATTCCCTAAAATTTATTAATACAAATCAAGTTTATGGGTATTTCTATGTAATTAGGAGGTTAGAGGTATTGTTTTTTCTTTGGAATATTAAAGAAAATATTAAGAGTTTAGTTATAATTTCAATGGTCAATAATATCTGTATTTTAATTTGGGATAATGATTTATTAGAATTGATAAAGATATATAGAAGAAATGAAAATCAACATGAAAATGTGCATATAAAATTTTAATCGATTTTACAAACTTTATAATTGACGATTTAAGTTTCTACATCTTCAATATTTTTATATAATTCTAATTTTTCTTTATATAATTTTTATATAATAAATATTTGATATCTATTTTATAACATGCATATTCAGTTCCATCGAAACTAACATTCATTCCATAAACTATAAACATTATCTTCTCTTTGCCAAGTTCATTTACGTCTTATAAAAAAATCCACAGATTATGTCATATTATGACCTTAAAACATAAAAAGACCATTACTAATGTACTAAATGGATTCGTTGCCTTACAATTGTTTAGAAAGAATAAATGAATGTCATTTGAGACGACAAGATCCCATAAAAACTATTAATCTAATTAGATTTCTTCTATCCAAGCCTGAATTCAGTACATAACGTTAAAAGTTGTCAATCATCATCAATTCCTCATATAATTAAAAAGGTCTGCCCCAATATATTAATTATAATAGTCTATTGAAATTTATATTTAACAATATCAATTTAAAGGTGAAAATAAGTCTGATGAGGAATGAGCAAGGAATCCACGTCTTACATTTAATTTATGAATGGAAACGACCAGAATCCAGTATTTATTACAGTCAATCATAAATAATACAAAAAATAATAATCTAATGGTACAAAAAGATGCATGCATGTGTTATAGCTATCAGTTGGTCTTCCTGCAGTTGTTCCTAATCTCTCCATTGCTGCCAGTGAGAGGACTGATGTTTCCCATTTTCACCATGGCAGCTGCAAAGTCTGTGAAGAAGCTGTTCTGATTGCTTCTATAGGTAGCCACCTGAGAATCTGTAGAACCACCATTAAACAGCTGCTGATCAGAGTGTAAAAGTCCCTTCTGGATTCTGAGGTTTTTGTAGTAGTTATTGTCAAATGTGGTGGGAGTCTGAAGATCTAAGGGTGAAAGGTTGTTGTCGCCACTGCTGCTTGGGCAGTTTGATTTCAGAGAAGAAGCGAATGTAGCGTCTACGTTGGATTCATTGTAGATGCGAGATCTAAAAGAAGTGCAGCGCGCTTGACCAATTGTATGAGCACCTGAAAAATATATCAAAAAAATATATTAGGCACTATAGTTAGTTTGTAGGTGGTAATTAAGGTACGTTAATTAGCAATCATGGAAGCATAAATTACCAGAAAGCACAATCATATCTTTTGTAGAAAGACCCTGAGCATTAAAAGCCGAGATGAGTGCGCTGAGGTTTGATGTAGGAGCAGGAATATTGCTATTTGCACCGCTGAGACTAGCAGTTGTGGAGTCCCTCCTTCCCAGCTGCTCTGTCCATGTTGGCCCTCCCAACTACAATTCCAAAAATCGTTAGAATGACAAACTTATTTATATGGATCTGTGTTAGATGGAGCAGAGAATAGGGAATTACTTCAACAACCGAATCACGCGCAGCAATGGCCAAAATGTCGGCACAAGACACAACTCCGCTACAAGCTGCCTCCACTTGCGTCTTGATAGTGTCTATCACGTCGAATCCTCTGGCTGAATTAGCATTGGGCTGTGCGGTCTTTTCGCCTGTTAATGTCGAGGAGTCGTCCAACAGAACAGAGCCGTCGCAACCCTGAAAAACGCAGCATGTAATTCAAACTAAATATGGAAAATGCGAATTTAATGCTTCCTGAATGAGAAAATATTATGAACCAAACATAAACTAGAGAGTTAATTATTCTTACATTAACGAAACAGTCGTGGAAGTGAAGGCGTAGAAGCGATGCCCCCGTCCGTTTCTCGTTGGCCACTGCCTGTTTCACTGCAGATTTTACAGTAGACAACAGATTTGGACACGACGTGCTATAAAATGTTGAGCTCAGCTGGCCATATACAGCCGTCGAACATAACACCAATGTAATACATGCAAGAAATGAGAATCTCGCTGCTACAAAAACAGCCATTGTTTTAGAAAGAAATACGTAAGCAAGCAAATCGATGGATTAATAATGGTCGAAAGTCTGAGTAGGAAAATGTAGGGATTATCGATTAAGGATAGATGGTTTTTATAACAGGAAGGATTGTTAGCAATGTTACGCAACTGCGGTAGCTACGAATTCACATGTAGAGAAAACCGACCACGGTAGGAAGGATTGATAACAGTGTTACGGAACTTACCTCTTGTTTTTGTCATTTTACGTCTTATGGTTTTTCTTTCGTGATACTTAAAGCTTGTGTACCCCACGCGCAAAACCGACCACCGATAACTGGAAAAGGTTGACATCAAATATCAGATACTTCCGTAACCATTGTCAATAATCTATTGGCAGTAGTTTAATATCACTATACGGCGACATTAATTCATTGGATCTTGCGAGAACCAGAAAACACGGATATGAAACCGGAAGACGGTAGGGAAGAGATGCCAGTTGTGGCGCGGGGCCCAATGCTTGAAATGGCATTGTACAAACCAAATACCCTTTCAATGTGAGGAGGGAGAAAAAAGGGAAGCTTAACCAACGAGTGCTAAATAACTAGCAGTTTCCCCGAAGGTGCAAGGGAAGTTAGGAGTTTTGAGTTTTTTTTTTTTTTTTCTTTTATGTATATTTAAAGATAATTTGAAATTAAGTATATAAAATAAAATTTAAGTATAGATTGATTAATGATATTTTATTTTAATAAATCAAAAAATTCATGTTGATTTATTTAGAAGAATGTATTAATATTAAAAATGTATTTTTGAAATCGAAAATTTGACATTTACAATTTTATTTATATTATTGAAATGATAAACATTT
Organism: Torreya grandis; assembly: GCA_037957365.1. Classification (NCBI taxonomy): domain Eukaryota; kingdom Viridiplantae; phylum Streptophyta; class Pinopsida; order Cupressales; family Taxaceae; genus Torreya; species Torreya grandis. The sequence goes on along the minus strand of JARHVA010003634.1, from coordinate 354,439 downwards.
TCATAATGTTTGTCTTTCATATATAGAAACAGATTGTAAGGTTCTTTTTTTTATAAAAAGAAAAATTAATTCATAAGTCTTTTTTATGGTATATAATAATGGTTACAAAGTTATTGTTATATAAATTTTATAAAATATTAACATTTAATTAATCTTTTTGATGAGGTTGTAAATAGTGAAGTTTTAATGAAGTAGAGAAGTCATGTGGGGGTTACAATGATAATATTGCAATTGAATTCATTTGGGGCTGAATGGGTAAAGGTTATCAACTTCACATGGAGCATCAAGTAACACCACATTCTCAACAATAGGATGTCAAGACCCAAACAAAGGCTACACCTATGTTTATGACATGGCATTTGGGCATTAAACTATTTTCTATGGGACTATTATGATTCTCATTACAAAGATTTATGGTTCACCTTCCTTTTTTCCAACAGTGGGTATCTTACCTTAAAATTGGAGAGTTCACTAGGTACCATACATCTCCATCCATCTGCCTATATATTTATATGGGACCTATCCATTTCTGTTTATATTTTGTGTTTAGTAAAGTATTCCATGATGGGCTGCCTCTTTAATTACTTTACAATAATTGATTTTGGTATCCAGATACATTCTTATAAAAACATGAAAGCAATGAAATATTTCAAGGTGAACTAAACAATGATAATAAGAACCAATGACAAATTAGCAATCATAAATTTTAAGTATGAATTAAATATCGATTTACTTTTTTCCCCTACAAAATTTCTCTTAAACACATATACATATAATATTTTTATATATTTTATATATATATATATATATATATATATATATATATATATATATTTGAAAATAAATTATTTTTAATTAAAATTAAATATACAAATTAATTTTCTAATATATATTTATAATTATGATAAACTATAAATAATAATTTATAATAATATTCTTAAATAAAATTATAATTTTGAAAGTGAATTTTTTTTAAATAATTGATATTTCTTTCTCCTTCATCAAAGGCAATATAATGTGAAGATCCATAACGAATATGGGATTTTTCTAAAATAATATTTTTAATTTCAAAGATCATTTATTTGGGGATTTTCTTATGGCATTCAATTTAATTAAAAAGATCTGCTAAATGTCCTTTAGCATAACCATGAATGATTAACCCCTCCCAAGCCTCTTATTTGCTTTTGCAGCACCTACACTCCATTGTGCACCGTGTATACTAACCGTTGACCCAAGATAACAAAGTAACTTTTATGTGATGTTTGTAGAACACTCTCCAACAGTTTGATAGTTATTGTCAAGACAATCAATAACTGCTCTGCTGATGAGGATGCAGATTTATTAAACAAGGTGGAGATCATCAACAACATTAGGTACCAAAATCTGGTGGTTTTGAAATGCTTCTACATTCTAAGGGATTGTGCTATTTGCATTTCAGTGTCGAACCAACAATATATCACAATGACTTCGTTGTTGGAGATAATGAGACATAGAAAATCTCTCCAATTTTCCCTGAATTTATTAAGAAGAAAATGGTTGTTTTCAGGGAGGACGGTGCAGGCGACAGCAGCCTACGTTTGCTTATGGTCCATATTTTATAAATCCCAAAGCATCGGAGAATGCCTGGCGCTGCTCGTATTCAGCTTGGTGTTCCTATATCTTGCTCTAGTGAAGGGCCACTGATATTTGTGTAACATTGGAAAATTTTGATGAGTGAAACGTATGGCGAGGCATATAGAGTCTCCGCCTACATCATAGCCAACACTCTTTATGTTTTTGCACTTTATGTTGATCGTGGCACTACTGTTTATTTCTTAGCCGGTTTGAATCCTACTTTGTTTGCATAAGGACCCTTTATCTTGCAATTGATGAAAAAAATTAATGTTTGAATTGCCTTGGCAGTAACAGATGTAGATACCATAAGTGTCAACATTTTTGTACACCTGTTTGTAGAAACATTGATATTTAATATATACTAGATCAGCTACTAACTGCACAGTGATCACCCAAAACAAACCTATACTACTTCCATAGCTTTCAGAATTAACATAATTTTTAAATTGATGTATTTAATTTTAATATAATTATATTTTTTTGGGTGTGAATGCAGATGTTTGGCCAATGCTTTGCAATCTACATTAAAAAATTTGAACAGTTTAGTTTTGAATGTATGCAGTGTTTTAAATATTATAATAAATATCAATATTTTAAAGCTTAGCTTATGTCACTGACTGGATCTTAAACATGATTTGTGTTGTTTTTATTATTTTTTTAATAAAATAGTGCATGAGCCCTGCAAAACCATGGAAATGTTTAGAGAGCAATCTAGACACAAAATATATTGTTCATTATTTGCGTGTTTTTGGTTTCAAAGTCATTGTGTGCTAAATATCTATCCAACAAAGAATCCTGCTCAGCCATTTACACAGCAACAACAAATCAAACTGAAAATTATTGTGGAGAATGGGTCGTCCAATCTGCTAGCCAAAATTATTGAACGTGTTAACATATGTTTTTTCGTCTAATGTGAAACAAATCTAAGGGCTCCTCCCACTGTATACGCCTCCGGCTAATTATAGTTTATGATGATATTGGTTTAAGCAAAATTAAATTAACAGGGGTAAATAAATATATATTATTTAGACAATTAATTTAAAAATAATGAAATTTAACATTTTTTGATTTGATTTATGTGATTCTTAAAGATAATGGAACCCACTATTTTGTACATACTAGTACTTATAAGATTTGGTTCAATAGATTTAAAGGATAGTTTTTATTTTAAAGGTACTTCCATCATGCACACTTCGATTGTTTTGATTTGAGTTTTTAGTTATTCGTTGGTGGAATTCATATCAAGTGAAAATAGTTTTATTATTTTTATTTTTATTTTTGAATAATAATTTGATAGTTTTGTAATTGTTCGAGGTTTTAAATTTTTTGATTGTCTCTATTTATTCTTTAAAAGTATATTTAATCTTTCTTAATATGTTTTACTTCACAAATCCTTTTATATTTCAAAATAAAAATATATTCTTTTTTATTATTTAGTATCAAAGAAAACTAAATATATTTTCAAAAACCTCCTTAAAATCTAAAAATAAATTTAATAAAACATATTTTAAAAAATATAATATTATTCATTAAAAATATATAAATTTATATTAATCAATATTACTCTATTTATTGATATAACTTCAAGTTTATAATAAATATATATACTTGTCAAGTATCCACTTCTCCATACAATCTTTATATTCACTTCTCTTATCATAAGATACAAATCTATAAATTCATGACTACAATATTTTGGGAGATTCATAAATAATTTTTATATTCTAAAAACATATTTAAGAGTAAAATATATTCAACTATTTTAATAAATTATTTGACAAGAATTTTTACACCAAAATTCGATGATATTATGTTTTTTCATTGATATAAGTGTTTAATCCACGATAACTTTTTTATGATAATTAATTACATTACTGTTAAACATATTCTTTTAATTTAATTTTACATATTCATAAAAGAAATAATTTGAAACTTAAGTAGAGAGTATGTTAAACTACAACACATTTTTTATAATTTTATGTTATTATTTGAATTTTTATTTTTTATTTTTTTTTAAAAATTGATAAAAGATAATGTAATTGATTAAATTTTATTTTAATAATTATATGATGTATATTATACATTTAAAATTTAATTAAACTCATATTTTAATGATTAAAATTATTATATATTTAAAAAAAAATATATATATAATTAAAATATAAAGTAACCCATTTTAATTTTAAAAAACAAAAAAAAAAAAACTAAAAACTAAAACTAAAACTAAAACAAAAAACAAAATAAAAAAAAACTAAAAAACTGAAATATTGTATAAGATCATCTACTTAAATATATAAACATTCATTATCAAGTTATGTTTTTTCAACACTACCATCTCTTTTCAACAATGTTGTTGACTATTTTGTTGTTTAAATTCTCAATATAAAATCGACTAAATATCCAACCAAAAAAATACACCAATTAATAGTTTAGGCCTTAACACCAACCAGGTTAGTATATTTAATTAATTAAGTCCACAATATAATAATGTTAATATTTAATTGATTAGGAAAACTATTAAAGCAAATCAGAAAGACAATTTATATTGCTTGAGACTTGCGACAATTCACAGTATTATGGCAATGGAGGTTACAAATGAAACCTTTAAAAAATTAATTATACACTTTACTCCAAGTATGGCAGCATTTAAATTTACAACAGGGATGCTAAATCCACATCTTATACTCATGTAAAATGGTGACAGTGTAGATTATGCACTTTGGAAATTCTAGTTTATACCTATATATGGAAGCCACGTCTTAATACTCGTGTAAAAAAGGCACTGGTGTAAATTATGCACTTTGAAAGTTTAGGATATACATATATATGAAAGAGCTTAACCAGTAGATGGAAACATTGTCTGAACTTGTTGGATAAGAAATGAAATAAATGTGGGTTGTTAGGTAATAAAAATTTGGAAACATTGTCTAAACAAAAAAGTGGGTTGTTGGATCAGAAATGAAATAAAAATGCTGGCAACGGTTGACGTATTAGGTAGTAAGAAAAAATTGGGTTTGATAGGATTATGTATTGTGTGTGTAGGTAGAGTGGTGAGGGTGGTGCAATCAAAAACGAGAATTGTAGGAGTTGTATCTCGAAATTGAAATGCTTAACAATTTTAGTTACTAGAGTGCTACAACAAACAAGATGTTGACCAAATTATTCGTCATAATTACAATTAATATTTATAATATAAATTAATAAAATGAAAATTATTATAATATAATTATAAATTCATTATTTACATTTATTTAAATAATAATAAATTAAATATTATATATAATGTTATAATATAAATTATATTATATGATATTATATATTATAATAAATTATTATATATAAAAAATTATTAGTAATATATTGCATTGATATATGTGAAATTGTATTGAACTTTATATGTGCATGTAATTGGGTTTCTTCGATTCAATAATTTAAAAGACCTTGACATTTCTCTTCAATATTTTCATCGGTGCCAACCAAGTTTCTATATAGTTAGGCAACGGGGAAAAAGAGAGCGTGAGATAGTTTGAACATTTGGCATGTTGGTTTAATCTTCCGATTTTTATCGTGCCGCTGCCGTCTTTAATTGTATTGATTTTTTTAAAGCTTTGGGTTGCGTCTTTTAGGCGGGTTCCTTAATTAATGGGTCCTTCTTGGGAGCCCACATCATTAGTTGTGGTTTAATGTTGGAAAGCGATCAAGGCATCGAAGCATGTTTGCAATTTTTTCATGATATAATGTACTCCCTGATTAGGAATCTCTTTCTGTTGTTTTCTTTGATTTATTTATTTTTGATAATGTATGTAATTGGTTCAAAATTTATGTTTTTATTAGTTATTTTGTGGGTTGTATTTTTGTTAAATTTATGATTTTTAGTTGGATGTAAATCAACTCGCATTGTTATGGCATTAAGTTTATAAGGATTTAAAATTTAATTAAAGATTTTCTTTTTTTTGGTTCAAACACCCTGAACAGTGTGTCGTTGTTCACAAACATAGTTCAAATAATGTAAGAAGCTTGTTATTTGTCTTTTCTCCTAAACCCATGACTTTGTTATCATAGAAAAAAGCCAAACATAAGATTTTTGATTGAGTTGAATTCTTGGAGTTGCCTATATCTTTTTGGCCATTTTTAGAATAATTGGTTAAACTGCTAGGTTATTTCATTTGCTTTGAAACTTATCATTTATTTGTTGCCCAGCTTCAATAATGCATTTGTGTTGAGGTTGACCTTGCACACGTCTTACATGATAGCATTGATATACAAATTGGTAAGCAAAGGTTTATTTAGAGAGTCTTATATATCAATCTTCTCAATACCTACTTCAAGTGTCAACCTTAGACCATATGATTAAAGATTGTCTACTTATGGCTTTTTTAAAGCCTCCATTGAAGACCATGCCATAAACCACTTGCATAATGATAGGAGCTAATGATGGATGAAACATGGTGCATTAAAGGAATAATCTTAATAACTACAACTCTAAAGCCCCTACCATTAATTCCCAGCCTTCCACTTCCGCTAATATAGTCACCCCGCCACTAAAGGTCACATCTCAGGTTTCTCCACCAAACCTTAGTCAAGCTATGACAAATGTTCCTCACTTGATATTAATGTGATTTTGAAACCCCATTAATCCTCTATTGTTATCTTCTTTCTCTTTCAAATGCAAATCACATGTCACAAAAGGTTCTCATCTTGGATCCCTAAGCATAAGATACTTTTTCTCCATGTCAATAGGTGACTCGACGCTCACATGGTCCTTCTCCTATAAGTGATGAGGAGGCACTTTCACACACTAGACAAGAACTTGTTGTGTTTGTGGACCTTCTAACCAACAGCCAGAAACAACAATTCTTAAGTAACTGCTTTGAAATGTTAGAAGGATAAGAGGGAAAAAACATGAACTTCGATTGTTTTTAATGAATGTTTTCTCTTAGAATGTCTACTCTTTAACTCACCCAATACATAATTATTTTGTGTGGAATAGTTGTTAGAATTTTTTAGGTATGCAAATCATCTATTTGCAAGAGGTTAAGATTAATGGTTCTAATATCCATATGGCAACTAAAATCATCCAGGTTAGTGCAAGTTGTAATATGTCTACACATGATGTAGGACATGATGGCATCAACACAATGAATTCACCAATGAATCATTTGTCACCAGGTGGGGTGTGGTCCCATCTAGCCTTGCACTCTGAACATTTTTTAACATTGATGGGAAAATCCTTTGTTTTCTAAGTTTTTATGATTCCAATGATTTCATCGAATAGGAAACTCTTTGGTGATGGCTAACTTGTCACCTTCATATTTCCCAATGGATCCTTTGTGTAGATTTGAAAATGACATAATCACCTAAGGATAAATAAGGAATCACACCCATGAAATGGTGTGATGGTGAGAGGGAAGCTTGGTTCTACATGCACAACAATCTGGGTCTATATGACATAAATCATCATTGCAGGTCTTCTTCTCCCACACCATAGTTCACTTGGTTGAATTTACATGAAGGTAATGAAAGTGTCGTTAAAATAATTGATAACACTTTTCTCTCAAACCAAAATATTTTCTTCTTCACCCATAAGTATGATAGACCTATCAATGTGATTCCATATGCCATCCTCTTTGACCACAAGCCATTAAATTCGTTGTTGAATGGTCTACTACTCTAGTGAAGAACTATAATAACTAGTTTTATCTCAACCCTTCCCATTTTTAACATGCTCCAACCCTTGCTCATATTAAGGGAGTATGGAATTTAGTCTCTTTCCCCTCTGGAGATATTGGGTGGATTAATTGGTTCGAGGCATCCATCACTCTATTGACAGTTTCCTTTGTTTCTTTGTCAAACAACTAGCTCTAATTCAAAAGAGAGTTATGTCAACCTATATTGTAGAATCAAAATGCATTTCCCAAAATCTGGAACAGACTTCTTTGGACCCCATCCATTCACTTAAAATTGAGAACCAAGTCTCTAAATAATTTTTCATTAAAATAAGATCCCATCAATCTATTGTGAAAATCAAATCTATTAAGGAATTTGGTAAACATATTAATCATATCATAAACATCATGTAAGCTTTTGTTAAACACCTTAAACATGTATTTCAATCTCAAACCTCTTATGTTGTCTTTTAAATGGCATTGAATAAATGCCTTGATGTTTTCCCTTGGAGGCTTTTACTTAGCTAGAAAGTGGCATGTGATAACCACCTTTCTATTAAGTGCCTTCACCAATATATCATTGTTATGGATAAAGATAAATCCCTAGGTATTGATGGTTTCCATTGTGATTTTTCTCAAACCCTATAAGATTGTGTGGGGATATATCTTCTCAATGTTTACTTGGAAGCTCTGACAAAGGGTTCATTGGGAAAAATCATTAATCAAGGTAACATCAAGTTCATCCCTAAAGCTAGGGACCCTAAATTAATTACCAACTAGAGACTTGTTAATTTATAAATTTCTCCTACAAGATAATTTCCAAATACTTGTCTCTCAAAATAACTTATCTCCCCGCTCCCTCATTTTTCAATCTAGAAAAATATGTTTTCATTCAAGGAAGATATATTCTAGACAACATAATATTAGTGTGGGAGGGGAATGAATGAACTTGTGTCTATAATCATAGTTCCCTATTCATCAAAATCGATATTTAACATGATTTTGATATGAATGAATAGCCCTTTATTTTATCCATTTTACAAGCTTTGGGGTTTGGCCATATATTCATTAACCATGTTCAAATCCTCTTCAAAGATGTGTTTTATTGTCTCACAATTAATGGCCACCAATCTGAGAGTTTTTGTACTTTACTCTTTATCAAAGAGGGTTTCCCTCTTGCCCCTTAATTATATATTATTGTTTCCAATATTTTTTTCTATTTATTGTGATATTATGTTTCAAGAGTTCTCATCAAAATAATCAATCTCCCCATGGCACTCCACATTGAGCTCATAAATGTGAATATTTTTTATGACTTCTTTCTTACTGTTCAATAAGAAGAAGTTGTTCAGAATGCTATGGAATTATTAAAAAACTTTTACCTACCCTATAACTCCAACATTCAATAGATCAAGATGTAATGCTTTAGACAATGCTAAGGTCATACACCTAGCTAGCTTAAGAGTTATTAATGGATTTATATTTCCCATGGAGATATGTTTATATTCTTGGGTATTCCTTTTAATTTTCAACCCTCCCATGTGGATATATGGAACTATGTTATTCTTAAAGTGGAAACTAAGTTATTTTATTAGATTACCAAACCCTCTTTCTAGCTGATAAATTGCATATTTTCTCCAAATTCCTTCCAGCTACCAGTGTCTATTATTTCTTTTGTTGGGATTCTTCTAAAGCAACCTATAATAAGTTTTAAAAACTACTGAAAGATATTATATGGGCCAACTCTAAAGGCAATAAAGGCTTTCACATAATGGCTTGAGATATCTTTTTCTAGCCTAGAGAAGTTGAGGGTTAGGTCTTATCAATATTGTTAAGCAGGGGTTTGCCCTCAATTCCAAGGGGATTGATAGGGATATAAATGGGTAGGAGGTTTTGAAAATTATCCTCGATAAATTTACTTTTTTAATATGTCCCTTTGGTAGGAACATCTGATAAAATTTAGAGTTCTAAAGTCTACTCATTTCCTTAGCTTTGGTAAAAGTTACAAGTACTTTTTCATTCAAAATCATATAGAAGCCTTGAAACATTATAAGCCCTAGATAAGATGGAAAGGGGATGTTTTTTAGACTGGTCTCATTTTCAATACTTAGTTTATTTGGTGGTCTCCAAGGATATGGTGACAAAACCTTGCAAAATCTTCCAAAATCAAAGATCTTTGGTTTTCTTGTAGAGGTATTCAATTTTTGGGTGTATATATTATAAATGATCTATATTTTGGCTCATTTTTCTTGAGTAAAAAACCAAATTCAAATTGAATACGTAGGACTTTGGGTTTATTTCTGAGATTCAAATGGATACTCTTGATTATGCTTTACAAAAAGTAGTATTACAAGGTCTTCTAAATGGTGGAAAGATTGAAATTGGGTGGCTTCCACCCTAGTTCTTTGGCATAAACTCCAAATTATTTATTAATGGATATTTCCCAATGGTTCTCCTTGGGTATTGCTAAATAAACAATGAAACACTAACAACTCTACCTCTTTTTGCAATAAGAGGTTCTAAATAGTTTGGTATGTTTTGGTAGAACCCAAAAAAACCAAATTTGCCTAACGTATTCTATACAAAGGTCTTGTAATGGGAAATACGCTTCTTCACATGGGGATTCAATCTCCTAGATGCCATGTTTGTGGCCATCTTGAGTCTCTAAATCACATTTCTAGTTTTATGCTAGAGCTAAGGATGACTGAAAATGAATTCATTCATTTTTGAAGCCTTTTAGATCAAATTATTGTGCTTGGAACATTACCCTCTAAGTATATTCTACTCTCTTTCCTCTAATATATATCAACGAATATTACATAAATTTTGAATCGAATTTATTTGTAGTATTTGGAAAGAGAAGAATCCAACTATAATTAATGAAGACTACCTAGATAGAGTTTTCTTATTTTTAATAAAATTTATGTTTTATCTAATGTAATGCTACATATTCAAGTGTAGGAAGATAGATTTTCACTTGAGTTGAATCCTCTCTGTATTGTTATGGGCCATTGGGGTAATGCTCTATGTACGATCAACATAGTGCCTTTTGATGATGATCAAGACCCCCATAATAGAGCACATGAGTGATGAGCAAATGGTCATGGGAAGTGAGGATCTTGCCCCCAAAAGGTCTTTACCATCCCTCCGCCTCCTTTACATCAGATATTATCTCCTTTTTGGGGGTTTGGAGGGTAGCCCTCAACTTAGTAAGATTTTGGTTGCACTTGTTTTAAACAGTCAGGTGGAGATGCTCAAATAAATTTTCCCAAACTAGATCTTGGAACTTCTCCCCTACATGAGCTAAGGGTGAAGAAATAAAATATCATGATGGGTAGAACATTCTTCATATTTGTTGCTCATATTTGAGAGGCTAGGGATATAAACTTGATATCCCTCTTCTACCTCCTTTTACGAAATTAGTGGTACATGTTGAACAATATTGGTTGGTTTATCCTTTTATCCTATTTAAATGATGCTATTATAGTTTTATTTTAAATTTAATTTAGATTCTTCGATTATTTTATTACATGATAGTTGTATATTTTTAATTTTAAAATGTATTATCATATTACCCACCTTTTATATATATATATATATATATATATATATATATATATATATATATATATATATATATATAATTTTGAATATATTATACACGTGGAAAATTTAAACAACAAGATATCCATATGAAAATATTATCATGTCAAAAAACGAAGGAATTAATTAAAACATTTTTAGTCACCAACGTGGCAATTACATGGCATTAAAATCTATCTAATGTTTAAAAGCTATGTTTTATTTTAAAAGGAAGCATGCTATGTCGAAGCTTTTTTTTAAGCTTCTAGGAAAGTTTATAGAAAGTATTTTTATGGGGAAAAAAATAGGAGCTCACTATTATTTTAATATTTAATTTTTTTTTATCAATTTTTATATATGGAAAAGTGAAATAAGTATAAAGTCAAGTCAATTAACAAGTATAATAACGGAAAATTAGTATAGTGAGAAAATTGGATAAATTTATATAGCTACAAAGTACGAAAGAAGTTACAATAAGAAAATACGAATGCATATTTTTTATTCAATTTTTCTCTACTTATAGCTCTTAGGAGATGTTTATTGATAATTTTCCTCTTTTTTAATTGTCCTTATGTTTTATATATTGTAAAGTACTTATTTGATTAAAGTGTAGATTTCATAGACTTTGTTAATCTTTATAATTTTAAGAATTTAGATTTGATTGATTTTTTTTTTTTTAATTTTTATTTTTTTAGATAATATTTTAAATTTTTTTATAAAAATTAAATGCAATTATTATTTATTTTTTTAAATTGATGAAGTTATTGTTTGTCTTCTGAATTTTATCTTATTGTTAAAATTTCATGATTATATGTAAGTATTATTAACCTTGAATATTAATTATTTATATTGTGCTCACATTCCTTCTTGCATAATGCTAGGTTTGTGTTTAAATAAATAAAAAATTAATAATTTCTTGTTTTAGTACATTATTTTTATTTTTATGTTTATAACTCTTTTTTTTTAAAAGATTTTCCTTCATGCACTTAATTTAGATAGAATAATAGTAGATTAGAAAACAAAACTAATTGAATTGAAGTTTTTTTCAATTAAAAACTATTTTCACATTGAGTAGAGATTCCATCGTTGTTTTTGAAATGCAAGCTTAAAAAATAGATATTTCAATGCATTAACACTAATCTAAAGTAAATTTCATATAAAAACTTTCAAATTAACATGAAATACATAACTTTATTACAAATTAATTTCGTTTTTATAATAATTATGAAACAAAGATAATATATTAATCATTGTACATTCTGAAAAAAATTATAATAAACAAAAAAAATTAAAAATGAAAATCCCAAAATAATAAATTATATTCAACATTCCTCATTTACTTAAAAAAAAAATATATTTATAATTATAATTCATTAAAATAAATCTCCTTATTTTGAAATTATTAAAATATATATATATATATATAAAATAAACATACATATACATGTAGGGGATAATTAGAAAGGAGTGATATATTGAGAGGCCGCTTCCATAGATTCATCTCGGCATCTTTTGCTGCCCTCGCCATATATAAAATAGAGTCACATGTACACCTAACCCAAATACGACCTGTTTTGAATAAAAACATTGACTGTTCAAGGAATGATGTGTGCAGGGTAAAAAGCCCAAAATCGTCAGAACCACTATCTTCCTCGCATAAAATGTCAATCTAACAGTTACAGGCAGCCAACCGAGTAACAAGCCATTAATATCTTGCATGTATTCTAGTTAGATTCTTGATCACAATGAAGATATGATGCTTCATGTTTGATGAAAAGACGAACAATGGCTTTTCCAATGAAACAAAATAAAGGAAGTTTTAATATTATGCTGAGAGCTGTTAAAATAAATAATATCGACGAAATAAAAAAACTAGCTGCTCAAAAAATAATATATGAACTCAGAAAAATATTGGCTCAAAAGAAAAGACTTGCATTCAATATTTTTTCCATATAATAAAGTGCGGCTCATCATCTTCATATATGATAAAGGGGAGCTGAATTTAAAAATAATTAGATAAAAAATATTCTACCCGTAATTAAGTTTAACAGCAGTTTAAAAATAAAAACATCATGCATTGATCATGTGAACTGTAGTCTTAAAAAATAAACTAAACTATCAACTAATAATAACAAGTTGCAATCCAGTTGGAGTTGACTCCTTCCATCATACACTCCACTTTTTCTGCCTGTAATTATTGTAACATTTCCTTTTAATCTACAATTTAAAAAACAAATTTCGTTATATCAACTCAGATTTATCCCCCAAAGAAAAAAAAAAAATCTTCTATGTCAAATGTTATAACCCTAACTGAAATAAAAATAAATCGAAGGAAAATATAACCAAACTGCTAAGAACGATAGGGGTATAAATTAAAACTATGCGCTTAAAGAAGATTCGGTCGTCATTGATTTTAGTTCATTACTTGTTATGGCATGCCCTGGCTAATGGTCTCTACTTGCTGGGAAAATCCATTCACGGGTGCAATATTTGTTACCAAATTTTAGATATTATATGAGGATTCCAGTACTGCACTATATCATGTATTACAAAATGCGGGAGATTCAGAATAGGGAGATTCAGTGGGATTATGCAATGTACAACGATGACCAAATCCATGTAGTACACTAGAAAAACAAAGATTGCAACTGTTTGAAATTGATTCAGAAAGAGAACGATGTTGGCAACGTACAATCATAGGTGGATGTGGCCCTTTATATATATATATATATATATATAATTTTGATATATAGTATATAATATAATATTCATATATTATATATTGATTATTTAATGTACACATATACGTATATACATAAATATATATACAAAAAAAATATAATATATATGCGAGGATTTAAATCGAACACCACCTCAAGATTCAGTGTAGTTAAAAGATTTATATGATCTACACTCATTACAAAGGGGTCTACATCTTGTAGGGTGGCAACATCTTTGACTGGGTATTTTCTATTGTCAAGGTTAGACAAGGATGTCATTAGAGGTTATTTTATTGTGGCATGGATCCATGTTTGATTTATAGCTTGAATCAATGTTGTAATACCACTAACATTGAGACAAGAATTTTGAGGACTTGGAGTCTATCTTGTAGTTTTTGTTCATTCATGTTAAAAATATATTGACACTTGGAACAATTATATCAAACATAAAAACATACAAATATTCTATACTCGAAAATCTAGAAGAAAAGATGACAAAAATTGTATTGTCTTCGTAAGCATCTTATTTATCCATATTGTAAATAAAAATACATAATATCTAAGGGAACAATAATTAGGAAAATATGTTATGGAAAGATTGTTAAAATTAATATCATATTACTATTGTTTAACATTCTTGCATAAAATGAGATAGGGTTAGTGGTTATGATTTTTGAGTGAGGTAAAATTGTAGATTTCCACTCTTTCAATTTACAAAGCTCCTCTTACCAAAGCATAAACTTTACATCAATTTCAGTGTAACTTATGCTCTTTAATATGATAGTTGTAACCCCCATAGAGGAACATATAACAATCGAGGTGGTCCCTAATTTGAGATACATCATGCCACAAAATATACAAAGATCATGAAAAATACTATAAATAGAATTTCACCATGAGAATCTAAATAAAGATCATGAAAAATACTATAAGCATGATACCATTAATAAAGCATATTGCATCATAAATAATTGATCTTTAATATCATGAGAACACATCATAATACGAATATAAAAAGTAATTACGTTAACTCAACCACAACTGATACAAATATATAGCCACTGTTGTCAATGAACAATAAATAAATAATTACAGGTCTTCATGAAAATTTCTCAATAATAATTCTAATATAATACAATGTATATATAAGATACATGGTTCCCTAAAACATAGTTTCCAAACTCTAGTATCTGTGGCAATCTCAAGTGTTGTCTCAAAATGAGTATTGTTGTGGAAAGCGATACCATCATCCAAGCACTTTTCCATACCAACCATGGACCAATGATCCCTCACACTAAACGCATTAGGAAATTGCCCTCCCTTCACAGATGAGTAGACAGTGATGGCATAGGAATCCAGAGAGACAAACAAGTATTCGTGTGCTCTATGATTTCTAAAACTAAACATGTAATGTATCATAAAAATCTTATTCTATTGTAAAATACCTCACAAATAAGTAAATCATACTCATGAAATGATAATGTCTCATTAAACTTACTTTTTTTCAAAATTTTAAAAATAATAAATAATAGCGATCTATAGGTCAATCAAAAATCATACACATCACTTGATCAAATTGCCTTCATCTTGCATTATGATTCTAGTAAGCTAGTGAAGTCCATCTCACTCTATACTCAGTATCAATATTGCATGATTGGTCAGACATAATTTAACTAAAATATTCATATAATTTTCATCTTATTAGCAATCACATCACATAACATTATAGACATAAAAGTTAAAAATCATACATTTATTCTATCAAATATATGTACGAATATTACATTATTTTCTATCTCATAATAGAAATAATGAATATAGTTAATACCATATGTGTGAAATACACATTTAACTATAGATTCTAATTACTAAAATTTGATTCCAAACATACTACACCCAATGATAGCACATAGTATCATAGTCTAGTTTTATTAAGCATAACTACTAAATATCATACCCAACCTAATAAAGTAGTCATAAATCCATGAAAAAATAATCCTTATAAAAACAGATATTTATAACAAAACAAGTCTCAACATACATGAAACATAGAGTACTGAAATCTAACATTTGTTTACGTTTAGGTTTTTCAATGCACACATTCATTAAAATTTATTATGTATAATTCTCTAATATAGTTTATAATCCACCAAAGGAAATAAAACTATAAGAACATACTCCTATATCAAATTTTCAAATTTTCCAAATCATATTTTCATGAGTTCATTCAATTGCTATGATACCATGTAATTTGATTACAATTTATAGTCTAAACAATCATTCTTAGGCAATTTGAGGATTTTATATAAGTCTATAATTACTTAAGTTTAAAGTTCTCTTATATAGGCTCGCATATACAAGAATTATGCATTCACTATCATTATATATGGATTTGACTATTGTTTGTGTTCAAATAGCAATATAAGAGTTATTTGACTCATTTAAGGTAAAATCATAATTTTAATTCTTCTAAAAGCTTTTCCTTAATTAGTATTTTATACTATTTAGCATACTTATAAATTCCTTCATTTATAAATAATCTTCAATCCTCTTATCTAATTTCAAGAAACTAAGCATTAAGTTTCCAACAAAATAAATGTCCAAAATGAAAGATATAGACCTTTAAATAGGCAATAGCTTAGCCAAGAGTATTTATGTTGAATAACTAGTATGAAGAGTATAAGTTTCAACTACTATTACTTGTATACAACTGTGAGCATAAAATAGGTGATGTCCACACACACACACACACACATATCTGCATCTGTGTGTGTGTATATATATTAAATTAATAATAATCACCATTATGAAATATAGTGATGCTTTTATGGAGTCTAATACATTGGATATAACTAAAACTACAATGATTCCAAGATAATATAAGTTGTGCATAGGAAGCTATAGCGATCCAAAATAGCTTATGAATTATAATTGAAATAAACACCATTGATATATTATAATGTCTAAAAATAGAATATACAGTGGTGCCAATATATATAATAAGATTGTGAATTAAAATCATCATTATCCCTAAAACAAAATACAACAATGCTAATACATATTTATGCTATGAACAAAAATACAAAATGACTCATATAATCTTATCAACAATGTCATAAATGGATTACAATAACTGAGAATCAAAATATATAGTTACATATTAAACAAATTTCATTACCCATTGATTTGATTTCATAAGTATAAATATTAAATAGTTTACTTAAATCAGGGATATCTATACTCAAGCATATGAATAAAGTGACTTCAATTAATAGATATGCATATACTTAGAAATATATATAAAGTCATATTTTCTCAAGAACATGTAAATATGATATATAGTAGTTTATAAAATATATCAGCTAGATCTGCATATCAGAGAGAGGCATTTGGCTAACTTAGTAAAGATTAAGATGATATTAATTGTTAAGCGATGCCAATGCTATATTAAGATCAATAATACCCATGAAAAATAAAATTTATAGCGACACCTTAGTAAAAGTATTTAACAATACTCCCTAATTTAGAACATAGTGATATAATCATTTACTATGCATGTTGAAATTAGTGACTTAAGAATAAAATATATAAATAATAAAAGGCACTGCCTGATTTATTTATTTCACATGTAGATATTTACATGGCATATATCTAGATCTAAATGCCAGAGTGAGTTATCTAGTAATTATAAATACATAGGTTTGCAATTTTAGTTTATCAAATTCATATATAGTATATTATTTTCTTATGTATATGATACATAATACTCTCAAACTATTGGATAGGTTCTGGTGTAATAGATAATCTCTGTATTATATTTTTCAATTGAATGTATACTACATACCTCTAAAAATATTCAGATATTTTGGATAATATCATCCCAAAAAATTTCCATGATCATATATTAGAATTGAAAACATTGTCTACCTAGTTAATGAAGTTGAAAATCTTCTTCTACACTTCTCTTTTTTCCTCTATCTTAATTCCTTCTGGTTGTGCTATGCCTCTCTTTTACACTTCCAATTCCTTTCTTAATAAAATAGGCATAGTCCATCTTTCATAAAGTGTATTTTTCTTTTTAATAATTTTTGTTAATTTTTAATTGTATTTATGTCTTTAGGTTTTATTAATTTTAGTCCTCTCATTTTTTTAATTATTTTTTTCCTTTTTGGTAATTTACAACTTTTACATATCTAAACATAAATTATAGTAAATCTATAATTTAATAATTTAATTAACATCTTTTATTGTGATAAATTTTAATGACAATTTCATCAACTTATAATCTAGATTTTCAAATCTAATTACGTTAATAATGTTTCTACTATAATTAATAAATAAATGTACCAATCATGCAAAATGAATTCATTAAACCATTTAAACTATACTAGAAAACCATAAAAATCAATTATCTAATGCAATCATAAATAAACATAGTGTCTTACGCATTTCATTATGCATTCTAACATATGTTAACAACTATGGTGTGTGGAGGGTTTTAACTAGTTTTTATATCATCCTCTCTAATGATGATCTCTCTCTGACATTCTTTGAGGGATGAGTTATCATGTGTCAACTTCACAACAAGTAGGTAGTTATAACATATCAACATGATAAACATCATAAAACATAACTAAAATAACACATCAACATGTTCTTAATGTAAACTCATACACTACATCTATCTCATAACAATGCAAACAAATAACCTAAGTAATATCCTATTGTCCTATAACAACATATATCTCACAGCTTATTAAAAAATATCTAAAAAAAATGTGCCAACTATAAATATATATAGACAGTCAAATAGTTTACTTGGTGAGGAATAAGGATGTAACATCTTTCTCCCATAAAACTAGTCATCATCCTGAATGACTCTTATTCAAATAGAAGTTTTGAGTTATACTATTATTCAATATAAAAATAAAATAATATAATAGTATCTAATCAATTAAATAAATGTGAAAATACCTTATAGAAATTGCCATTATCCTCTGAAGTAACACTATACTCAAAGTATTGGTCCTGCTAAACCTTACACTCTGACATCCCTTGTTATGCAAATAAAGTTTGCATATGTCAATTACATTAGGTTCAACTGTGACCACCCCAAGGTCTAGAATCTACAAAACATTCTAATCCAACACATGTGTAAGATCATCTATATACTTCTTAAGATAGGAAATATGTAAGACATTATATAATAGATCTAGGGTTGATGGTAATGCAAGCATATGCACTATAAGATTGACCACTTCTAATACATCAAAAGGTCCCACATATCTCAATGACAATTTTGTTAACTCCCTGAATTTAATCAAGCTCTTATATGACTTAACCTAAAAAAAACCTGTATTGCCTATTACAAAGCATCTTTTTATCATCTTTAAATCTGTATAACTCTTTTTCTTATCATTAACATTGGCCAATCTCTGCCTGATTAATCTAACTTGCTCTTCCATCTCTAAAAGCATCTCAGGTCCAAAGAATACTCTATCCTCTAACCTATCCCAACTAATGGGTGCCCTGCACCTTCTCCCATAAAATGCCTCAAATGGTGCCATCTTTAAAGCTAATTGGTATGAGTTATTAAATGAAAACTCAACCAATGAAAGATAATATTCACACTTCTACTTCTGATCCACTTAATACATATAAAGTAACACTTGATTAATTCTCTCAATTTGACCATCAATCTTTGGGTGATATGTTGTACTTAAATTTAATTATGTGCCCAGAGTTGAATTTAGAGTTACCAAAAATCTTGAATTCATATTTGGACCATGATCTAGAATGATCTTCTCTAAAAATCCATTCAACTAAGACACTTCCTCTACAAACCTCTTAACAAGGGTACATGCATCATCTATCAATTTGCCTAGTATAAAATAAGACACCTTGGTTATATTGTCAACAACTTCCAAGATCATATCACAACTATTATGTGACATTGATAATTCTTGGATAAAATCCATAAAATTCACCTACCATTTTTATTTTCATATATCATGTAGATAGAACTATCTAGGTAGATGCATTTGTTCATCTTTCACTCACTAACATTCTAAACAACATGACACATAATCCGATATATCTTTCTTGATTCCCTTATAAAAAATTTGTTTTCTAAGCTCTGGCATGAGCTTGGATACTCTTAGATGTCTCAAATATGGGGCATTGTGTAATTAGTTTAGTACTATGATCTACATATTCTCTTGATCTGGCACATACATTAATCTAATATAATGTAATAGACCATCACTATCTAATATGAATCCTTTATACTGAGGATTCTAAGCATCCTTTGATAATGCATTTTTGCCTTTCTCATAAAAATCATCCCCTAGTGAGAACTCAATCACCCAATCCATGAAAGTACTCCTAATAGTAGATATAGTTACTATGTACCCGTTGTGATGGAGAGGATCAACTACTCTACTTTCTTGGCCGTTTATATAGATGATATTAAAATTGGAATTCAAATAAGAACTCAAGTTAGCATCTCTGATGAGCATTCAAATTAGGTTTGGTGAGAATGTACTTGAGTCCCAAGTTATCTATCTTGAACTCAAAATATTTTCCCAAGAAGTAATGTTGCCACAATTGCAAAGTATGAACAATTGTTGCAATTTATAAATCATGAGTGGAATAGTTCACCTCATATACTTTACTCTCTTTTCCTTTGATATAGATGATATCAGCATTGGAATCAGATAAGAACTCAAGGTAGTATCTTTGATGAGCATTCAAATTAGGCTGGGTGAGAATGTACTTGAGTCCCAAGTTATCTATCGTGAACTCAAAATATTTTCCCAACAAGTAATGTTTCCACACTTTCAATGTATGAACAAACATTTCAATTTATAAATCATGAGTGGAATAGTTCACCTCATATGACTTTAGATTTTATGACTCATAAGCCACCACTTCACCATCCTACATAAGAAATCTTCCTAATCCATCCCCTGATGCATCTATGATCACTGAAAATTTACCATTGGGGTCAGGAAATCTCAATACTTGTGTTGATGTAAGTCTTTTTTCAGCTCCTAGAAATCTACTTCATACTTCTCTTCCCAAACAAAATTTTGGTTTTTCCATTGCAAGGAAGTAATCATATTATCTATCTTGGAAATGTTTAAAATGAACTTCTTGTAATAGCCTGTTAACCCCATAAAAATTCTTACCTCATGCACATTCTTCACCAATGGCCATTCCATAATGGCTCTACTCTTTCCCAGATCTACTTAGATACCATCTACAAAGACAATGTGTCCTAAATATTAGACTCTAATTGAAAAAATGAGAACTTGAATAACTTTCCATACAACTTGTGCTTCTATAACCATTGTAGAACCAATTCCAAATGTTAAAGGTTATCCTCTTTATTCTTTGAGTAGATAAGAATTTCATCCAAAAAAACTAGAAAAATTTGATCAAGGTAATCTCTAACACATTATTCATGAGATTCATGAATGTTTTCAGAGCATTAGTTAGTCCAAACAATAACACTAGAAACTCATAGTGCCCATATCAAGTTTTGAACATTGTCTTTAGAATATCCTCATCTTGAATACTCAATTGATGGTATCCCCCTCTAATATCAATCTTAAAAAATATTGTTTCTCCTTACATTTTATTTAAACAAGGTAGTGGATACCTATTTTTGATGGTTGCCTTGTTTAACATTCTATAATGAATGGAAAATTGAAGGGTGCCATCCTTCTTCTTGACAAAGATAACTGGTGTACCCCATGGTGAAACTCTTAACCTGATTAACCCTTTAGCCAACAATTCATAAAGTTGAGTCTTCAGTTAAACTAACTCACTGGTTCTCATCCTATATGGTGCCTTAGTCTGTGGTTCTGATCCAAGTATAGTTTTAATAAAAAAATTGAACTCATGTCCAAGAGGTAAACCCGATAATTCTTGTAGAAACACATCATGAAAATATATAAGAAATGGGTAATCTTAGAGAAATGGTTCCTTAGGTTAATCCATTTCATTTATCTTGATAATAAATGCTTTGCACAATTTTCCTTGATCCCTCTTAATTTACATTACATAAATCTGCCTAAGCTTCAACTCTTTCTTCTCATGTTGAATTTGTGTCTGATTTCCAATTCATCAAAACAATCAACCTTCTTCAATTTTCAGTCAACCTTGGATTTATTTTTTGCAAGATAGTTGAATTCTATGATTACATCATATGATCCTATAGGTGCTACATATAGATCCACAACTATTGTGTATTTTGGTAACCTAATCTTTGTATCAACTAAACACTTGTTGACGATGACTTTTAAGTCGTTCCTATACTATACTGACCATGTATTTGCCATTACACCATCTCTTCTAGCTAACTTACTAAGCATCCTAGGAGTTATAAAACACTCTATGGCTCTTGTATCTTTCAAAATGGAAATTAGATGATCAAATAAAGTACTTGATATCTATAATAGGTAATCCTTAAAATTTGGCTCACCAATTGTCGATGCTACATGAATCCACTATTGAAAATTGTCCTGCTAAGGATTATGACTTTTGCCCTTTGACTTTTATTGAGGATAATCATGAACATAATGTTCATCATTACAAACAAAACAACCTCCATTTATTCCTTTCCTATCATTATATTGGTTTCCCTTAAAATTACCTTTGGATCCATTATCCTATTTCTTATTGCTTGAATCATTATTAAACTTAGCATATTGGATTTTGAACTATTTCCTGGAGTCTCCACTCCTTTGTTTCCAATTATTCTTTTTCAAGGTTGAAATAGAGTTTCCAAACCTTTTATTGAATTTTTCCTTGGGCTATGAAAGGAACTTCAACTTCAACTCTTATTGGACCACCTTCTCAAAGACCTGGTGCATGGTATAAGGCCCATAACCATCTACCTCTCAACCAATCTAGCACATCAAACCTAATAATCATCATGATCCTAAGCTACTCATCTTCCTAGTACTATGGTATGTACTTAAGAAGTTTGGTGAACTTCTTCCATTACTCATTCACTAACAAGTCACCCTTGTTCAAATTATGGAAACTTATGAGCTTCTAGTCAAAATAAATCTATGGAAGCCACAACAATATGAATAATACCACAAACTAATCCTAGGTAATGGTAGTCAAGTTAAGAATCATTTCTAAGCTCTTGTTGGTCCACCACCTAGTTGTCTTACCAGCCAACTAATATGCTTCCCAAACTACCTTAGTGACTTTGAATTAGTTTCAAATATCAAAATAATTATCCATATTAGTTATCCAAGCCCCAACTCCATCATCTAGAATAGTCTCATCTAACTTAGGTGGGTTCACCTTCTTCGTGTCTCTAGCCAACTCCATAAATCCTAAGCTTTAGCATCTTGAAAAATTTATTTCTCACCAAGATGTTCTTTAGGTACATCTTGTTGTTCTTCCTCTTCATGGCCATGAATCACTTGCTCCAGAGCTATAATCCTATCCTTGGTCTCATTCATGGCTATAAAAATTTGATCCATCATTGTTGTCTATTCAATGGTAAATTAGCTTGGATCAAATGGGCGGTTGTTGTCATTAGCATTCGATAGACCCTCTCTAGAAACACTAGCTTTCACCATCCTTATTTATATCAACAAAGGTATATGAAAATGTTAGTTTAATCATTAGGTTATAGAGTTTGAGTCATAGATTTTGGGATAGGGACTTTGCCAATGGCTTCCACTTTCTTTGGATCAATCATGGCACCATCCGTAGACATTATGTGTCTTATTAACTTGGTATTTTGTACTCTAAAGTCACATTTCTTAGGATTAAGGGAAATACCAAATTACATACATCTAAGGAACACTTTTTCTAGATGCTCCAAATGCTCTTTTCTATTTTTGTATTACATTATAATATCATCATGATATATAGTATTAAAATTGTTAATTACCTATAAAAAATCAACATCCATATCTCTATAAAACATTTCATCATCATTCATTAACCCAAAAGACATTCTCATATAGACATAAGTACACCAAGGCATTGTAAATGAAGTTTTGGGTCTCTCAAATTATTTTACTACAATTTGGTTACACCTTGATAAACCATCTAATGTGGATAACATCTTTGATCTTATAACACTCTCCAACATGTTATCCATATTAGGTAATGGGTAATTATCCTTTAAATAAGATTTATTCAAATTTCTAAAATCCACACACAAGCATATGTCACCATTCTTCTTTCTTATAGGGACTAAGTTTGAACCTATGTTGAATACCTTATTAGTTGAATAGTACCACCTTTCCTTAATTTATTTAACTCTTTCTGCATCTTGTTAGCCAAGATAGGGCTAATAGGTATCTAATTTTCTCTAAAAGGTTTGATATCAGGTTATAATGGGATGAAGTGTTGAAACAAATCCTTTCTATATGATTTTAGTTTAGAATAAGACCAAGCCATGCAATCCTTATAATTCTTTAACAATTTCATGTAAGCTTGTTTCTATTTTACACTCAAGTAAGTACTAAGCTAGACCTTTCTTGGATTTTCTTTAGACCCAAATTACATTCAATCACATCTTTTTAGATAAAGAGATCTCTACTTTTAATTATATCTACTCCATAAAAAGATGCCTCTAAACTCACCAATCATCTTGGGATGTTACTTGTATTCAAATGAATTATATATTTCCCAAACAAGGTTTCCATCCCATCATAGATTTGGGCCATGGAATCTAGGTCAGTGATCTAACCCTAAAATTTAGCTTCATAATTAAGAAACATTTTGATTTGATCTTTATCATCATCAAAGACTTGTCATTAATAGATGTTATTCAAGATTGAATATCTGACAAGTAGCTCCACTTGGTACTGACAATGAGGATTCATATATTAAATTTCAAAATGAGCACCTAACCCTACAAGTCTATTAGCTTCCTCATTGAGAATTCTATCACGATGAAAAATATTGAAAGCATCAAAGAATTCTAACAAATACCATATATTATTTCTATATTATTTTAACATTCTCTTTTTTGGTGGTATAAACATTTTGGACCTACTTAACCACTAACTCTAAATCACCCTTTACACTGAAACTTGTAATTCCATGTTCGCAAGCAATCCTCAAACCAAGAAAGAGTGATTCATATTTTATAAAGTTGTTACTACACTCAAAAGATAACTTGAACAAAAACTTCAAATTATTTTTTATTGATAGCATAAAAGATAACCCCAGATCCATTTCTAAGATTGGAGGAATCCCCATCAAAACACATTATACAAACATCATCACTTTATTTTACCTATCCAACATCAAAAATAGTATATTGCTGAACAAAATAAACATTTTTGACAAAATTACCCATCTCCACAATTGTGTACAGAACCTCATTTACAACACATTTTGGATCTTCAAGCACATGTAACATTCTAGGCTCTCTATGATTTTTCACGATCTTACCCTCCAAAGGAATGGTGGCATAATACAAGTACATCTAAATACTACCACCCATGCTTGCAGCCCATTTTCTTGTTAATAACATCCCCCACATAGGAGGACAATCCATAACTACCACATCTATGTTCATAAATTTACCTGGATGAACCACCAATTATACTACCAATCCTTTAACTAGTAAAAAAACTATTACTTCTCTTGATTTCATGACATAGCACTTGCCAAAATTAGATATTATTCTTACTCCAATATCATTAAGGACACCCAGGGGCAACACATTACAAAAGGCTCGTGATTCAAATATACAGTTGTGAACAACTAAACCATTAATCAACAAGGTAGTGTGAAAAGAGTTACCATCTAGCTAACTTTATATCATTGTAGTTCTCAAATAAACCTTTAGGGATCGACCAATAACCTCATGCGACTCTTCATTGTCATCTAGGAGTATTGGGGGTGATTTAATCTCATTGGCAACTATTTTATCAGTAAACTCCAAGTACTCAAATGCCCCCCTTCTATGTTATGGTATTCTTTAGAGATCAAAAAGTGGGATAATTATTTTTAATTGACTCAATACTTAGGCCATATCACACACACTATAGTAGGGAAGGGGAGTATTTAGGAAAAGGGTGATAACACTTTCAGTAAGAATACAATCATTTAAAGTTAAAGGGGGAATAAGATGGGATGAACTAGCATTTTTAACATTCTTTTTCAATGTTGGTTTCTGTCATACATCATTCGTACCCTTAGGAATATGGTGGTTTCTATTAATTTTATCCCCTACCTTTGGATCTGTAGGGGTAGTCCCTTGTGGAGAAGCACATCGTGGCTTGATTTTGAGATTATTTTATTCTCTTGAGCAACCACAACATTAATGAACAGTTACCTATCCTCAGTTGAAGGAGTTCCCCATCATATTTTTTAATGATCATAGATCTCAAAAAATCAAAGTCTTGATTGGGCAACTCATATGCTTATGTCATGTTTATATCACAAACAAATTTAGAAGTTGGGACACATACCTCTTTCACTGCTCTCCAAAATTAATCAATGTTAGTAGCACTAAGCAATTCTAAGGAGGCAGACACTTTACTTCTAAAATTTTGATAGTCAAACATCATAATATCATCATTTTCAGATGCAGACTCATTTTTTTTTGCATTTTCATCAACCTTTTTTTAGTATCACAAAGAATATGGGAGAGGAAGCACTTATCACACTAATCAATATCAAAATCATAGTTTACAAGATTAACCTTTGCATTCAACAAATCAGGAACCTCCTTACCATCTCTTCTATTTTGATTTCTATCATTTCTCTCATCTCAGGTAGGTCTCTTCCTTCTATCATTATCTCTATTATGGAAAGTGGATCTCCCTTGTGCTTGATTATGATTTTGAGATCTCTCTTGACTAGAAGATGCATTAGGAAGCCCCTTCTTAGCTCTAGCTAACTTGTATGACATCTCATTGATAGCATTATCCAAGGTTTTCATAGTTTCCTCAAGGTTGACAGTCTTATTAGACTGAGACTTATTAAGATTGGTCAGCTTTACATCAACCCATTTTTTTAGAGGCTTCCCCAAAGCCTTTATATTATTTTTAATTTGGATGTCCATGTTGAATGCTAACCTAAAATTTATGGGAGCCTTATATCTCAATTAGTATGTTACCTTCTTATCAAATGCATCACAGTATTTAATCAGACAAATAGTATCACTTGGCTTGATGCTATTAGACAACCTCATCATAGTCTTATTAAACCTTGTGTTAAAGTTTTTCACACATTAATTTAGGTTCTTCTTTATGTTTTCAAATTTTTATAGAAAAAATTGAGGATCAACTCTATCACCATATTATATTTTAAAAACTTTCTTCATTTGTTCCCACAAATCTATGTATCCACAAGGAATAATGTTGAACCATTCATGTGCTCTTCTTATAGTGTGTGCACAAAAAGTTTAATACAAACATTCTCATGCTCAGCCTCATAGTATTCAATTATAATATGAAAATTGATCAAATATTATTATCCAATGACTGTATTATTCCATTGAAACTGAGGGGTTGATTTCTTACCTCATTTGGAACTTTATTAGGGTAACCCTCCATTTCATAAAATTTAATTGGTCTAAATCTAGGAATCTTGAGTGAAAAATGTTCATTTTCTTCCTAATCTTTATGCCTCATGATTTATTCTGTAGTGGTTTAAAATTTAGATGATAAAGGGATGAGAGGGGGTGATTAAGGTGGATGTGGGAGATGAAAAGAGGAGGAGATTCAACTTGTTGACAAGGTGCTAGGTAATAAATATGACTATATGACTTTGGGTTATTAGGAGAACTATGATAATCTTCAATCTAATTAAGTTTAACAAAGATAAGTTCAGGTGTAACATAATTATTATGGTCTAGATACTCCTTTATTCTAGAACTTTGTCCTTAAATTGGCCTCAAAACTTTTCTCCTTCTTCTATGATGAACACTTTATTCATAGACAAGATGTTTTGATGAATCACCTCTAAAGGAGGATATCAGTATTTTAAATTTTGAAAACAAGATAACACTCAAACATTAATCAATTAAAGTGGGCACTAATCTTTCAAAACTAGATAATACTTTAGAGTCACTAGTAGAAGAAATATTCTAGGATAGAACATATCACAAACATATAGTGATACATTTTGAAATCATACTTTCTTGTAATCAGTGATGAGATAGAAAAATAAAGACATTGAAAAACTTATATTCATGTTTAAAATAACAAATCACTTTAAAACATAAAAAAAACAATAATTATCTATAAGAGTCTCTATAAAAGTCTCAAGCAACACATGTTCCCAGGATCTTCTCCATGGTAATGGTGTCAGCGACGTGTTCTACAGTTGACATCCCAAAATATCAAATCACACTCAAATAACCTCAAATTTCAAATGCATGAGATAATAAAAGTAAACGCCATATGAAACTACTAATCAGAGGTGAATTCATCAAATATTTCACTCCTTGAAAATGACACTAGTTGCATGTTAGATGCTAGTTGTACACCTATAGAATTTAGCCTTATATATTTGACAAGATGGCAAACAAAGAAGATTAACCTTAGTTATGTCATTTATCTATGGCAGGGTTTAACATCTAGATGGATTAAAAATAGATAATGACTAGAAGACATCGACAAATGGTATGGTTAGTTCCCTACTACTTATAGATTTGCCTAAACCAAGGTGAGAGAGCCTACAGTGTAGCTTGGTCACAAAGAGGGATACGACAGTTTAATATCTAGGGAATAATTAGAACACATATAGACATAATCAAAGTATAAACAAACTTGCATAGTCCACTCAATAAGAGTTATTAGATAGACTGAGCAAATGCTTTTGAATCAGACACAAGCTAATAAAGACACATGGAATGTGATTGTAATCTTTATTTCTATATAAACTATTGACAACTAAGATCCAAATGGAAAATTACAATGCTAATCTTCAAGGATGAATCATAGACACATTTTAGATCTATAATACTTATGCATCTGTAAGCAAATAACACTTAAAATCTTCATCATCGTGTATTGCTTATAGGGATATGATAGGTACAATGAGTTAGTTATATCTAAATGAGTTGTTGTGGCTTTCAACACTAGGAATTATTTAAATTACCATGTTATCATTTATTCTAGGATGTAAAAGACTAAAAAATAAGAAAGAGAAACTATCAATAATTATTTGCATTCATTGATACCAATCCAATGCAAACATTCAAATGACCCTTAGGATCTCCAAACCATACACTTCAAGTAAAGTCTCAAGGCCCTTCTCCTTTCAACTCCATAAATTTAGTATATCCTTAAAGGATTATCAATAAAACATTCCCAAATCACAATGCAGAAGGGCATTTACAATCAAAATTTCTGCCCAAAATGACTACCATTAAGAAACATAGAACTAGGTATCCAACAAACAATGTATGAAGAATGTGCTATTGCACTTCATTGACAAGAAAGAGTATAAATCATGGATGGTTTCCATTAATTTGAAAGTAAATCAACATACATTAATGTTCAAAATCCTAACATGGTTAAAATCATAGTGTATTTACTTTGAAATAGGGGAGACATATACATAAATGCTCTTAGAGTTTGTTAATAGTATACAAGACAATCACCTTAGCAACATAAAACAAAAACACAAGGATTTTTGAAAATTAAAAAAATCTTGTATAAAGAGGACACATCCTCTTTACTTATATAAAATTTTATCACCTAGAATATCCCTAAAAGATGCTCCATCTAGAATATATCTTTGCATATGCTTGGAGATTCTTGTGCTCTATGAGGTAATCATTTTGGTAGTTTAGTTTTCCATGTGATGATGAGATGATCTTCTTGGATGAAATTTTGATGCAACAAACTTCAAGCCAGGCATATCAAATCTCATCATGACTCTGAGTGCAAACAAACTTTGTCTTTATGTGCAACCATTTTACCCTATCTTCAACTAATCATTTGTCCACCTGAGCTAAGCATGACATGCCAATTGATGATCCGGTCACCAATTTACCTACAAAGAATAAAGAATCGATTTAGAACCATCACTACATGTTGTTAAATTATGGCTGGTCATTTCTAAATGCATGCCTCCATGATGACTACCTTCCTCTAATACTATAAAAAACTAAGGTCTTCATCACATACCTTAGTCACATGCATATTTACTATACTAAGCTCACCTCCATGAGCTCTGTCAGCGTTTTTTAGTGCCTCTGCCTCTTTACTTTCTTTTGGTGAGCCTGAAATTACTTCAATGATTCTATTAGTATGCACCATACTCCCTTTTAGAGCATTCAATGCTTTCAGGGAGTGACCAAAAAGATGTTCCTTGGCCCATTCCATGATACAAGCAAAACAAAAATATGAAGCCATGACATTCTTTGACTGGGAAAATTTTTCTTTTCCCTTTTGCTTTTAAGGTCACTGCCAAACCTAATAATGACATGTGCATCATTTTACCTCCTACAGGATTTTGGACTTCTCGTGCACTTTTGTACTCTTCTGTCTTCGACAGTATTTCAAAACCTAGCTGCACACTTTTAAAAGTGCAAAAGTGCAACACTTTTTTTCATTTCCATACTTGTTTTTCCCTTGAAAAGTTTCACTGCAGTTGGAACGCGGACCTTCACGTGACTTTGACATGACATCTTAGCATGGGTTTAAAACATAAGCTGAGAGCTTCAGGCTTTCAACTGCGCATTGAAAATTTGCACATAACAAGCTGCAGCATACCAATATAATTTCCTCCCGCATCTCCAAACTATGCAATTCTGCATTCCTACCCCAAGCTCTCAAACTTCCACCACAATAACGTGCCTGATGAGAAAACAAGGCTGTATTTCTTCTCTCACAAGATCTGGAATATTGGACAATTTTCTTGTCTTTCTATGCCTATAATATGAGCAATTTTTTCAGATATATCTATCTTAAGATTGCCTGGCATATTATCTTTTATTTCACCATCTCTTTCTTCAAGAAGCCAATTCACTAAATCCTCAACTCAGCCTTCATTCAAAATAAGGGCCATAGTGGCCCGCTCGGATGAGAATCCCATAGCTACAAGTTAATGAGAAAGAGCTTCTAATTTCCTAGACATGAGATGGCCTGTGCATCGATCTCTGAGTTCCTGTGCACTCTTCTTTTTCTGACGCTGATGTTTCTTTTCATTCTTTTGATGTAATTTGTCCCTTTTATCACTTCCACCTACCAAGCCTGGTGGATTCTCTAATCTTCCTATCCAATTCTCGTCTTTTTGATCTTCAAATTCAGCAGAGCGGCTACAATTACTGGAAATATAATCAGAGTCTGCATTTGTGCGAAGAGATCCAGAATTCTCAGCAGTGTCATTTACATGTTTTTTAATTTACATTATGCGATGAGCCCCTGAAATAAACAGTTATCGAGTCCAGTGTATGAAATGTATTTGACACGGGGTTGTATCCATTGGTAGAAGTACCACCATTTGTTGTTTCCTGCTTAGAGGACACCTTTATTTTCCAGATCGAAGCTTCTCATCAGGAAACTTGGCAATAAGTTCTACTAGTTGATTCTATGGAAGGTTTATGAGTTGGTCAAAGGCATTCGATATTGATGTGGCAAACTGTCCAGCCATATGTCCTACCTTGACAATAAGCATTTGGATTTCAAATAAGAGAGCAACTGCCATCTGTACGAGAACCGTAAATATAATGATGGCATGTGTAACCTTTTCCCTCCCATGGGATTTCGGGCACCATGTGCATTTTTGTATTCAGCATCCGGACGGGATTTCAGAATTTACATGCACATTTGCATTCTTGTGGGTTTTCAGGCCTCGGTTGCACATTTGCACTTTATGCAAAAGTACAACACTTCCTGCATCTCTGAGCATGTCTATTAAATGTTGCATTATCTTTGATAATTTCCGTGCAATTGATCCTCAACCTTACGCAGGCATGTCGACATAAGTCTTATCATGGGCTTAAAACATCCTTAGCTCCTTTTGAAAACTTGTGTTACAAATCGAGCCTCTGAATTCTAAGTGGACATTTGACGCAAGACTTAGTGTGGGTTTAAAACAGTTGAGGCTTTCTTTTTGATGACACGTGCTATGGGCTTCGGAGCTTCAAATGCACTCTGCAAATTGCATGAAAAAGTTTGTGGTGCAATGTTGCAATTTCCTTCCGCTCCTTTGAAAATTCCCATGTAATTTGACCGTGGACTTCTGCATGACCTTGACATAAGACTTTAGCATGGATTTGAAGCATCTGTGGCTTTATTTTGATGACACATGTCCTGAGCTTTGGGTTCTCAATGGTATTTTGCAAATTTGCACAAAAAGGCTATGTTGTACTATTGTCATCTCCTCCCAAAGTTATGAGACTCTTATTCTTTTTCAAATAGAATATTTAGACTTAGTATTTTAGACTAAGCATTTCCACCATAGATCTTATAATTAAAGTATGTTTAAAAAATATGAAAATGTTAATTATTAGTTAGAATTATTTTTTACGAGTTTAGATAAGGTAATTGTAAAAGTGGGATTTTGTTCTCGATGAACATTTTTTGTTTATTTCTTTCAGAGGACATCAGTTAGACTTTAAGATACTCGTATCTCAGGAAAGGGTATAATTTACTTAGAATAGATTTGGGCACTAACAACATCAATGAAAAGAATGTTGAGTATGATACTGATTTGGAAACATAATTATTAATCTTAAATTTAATTTATTTTTTATTTTAAGTGTTTATGAAAGTTATTTAATTCACTTATATCTTAAATTAGTTTGATTATTTTTTGATATTTTTGAAAATTTCCTAAAAAATAACTAGTAGTGTTACAGTGCAATTCACCATAATTCACAAAATGTTTAGTTAAATATAATAGGACTTTATTTTAGTTCAACTTCTATTTTTAGAGTTATATTTCTACATTTTTATTTTTATATATTTTTTTATAAACTTTCACTTGTCTATTGTACATATGAGTGTGCATGTTTACTTAATTAATGAAGAGGATTCATGTATGATGTTCATATATCATTAATGAGTTAAAATGGTCATATTTAATATATTTCTAGTTTAATTATTGGTTAAATAAAATTATATAAATATTTTTCACATTTGGAATTAAGTTGAACTGTAAGTCACTTTCTATTAAGTTTATTGTAACTTTCTTTACTAATAAAAATTATAAAAAATGTAGTGTGGTGCATAAATTTAAATTATTAAATTTTGTTACGTGTTTAATATTCGATTTTATAGTAGGTATATACTAATTTAGACTAATAATCATATCTTTTCAAGTTCATAGTTATTTACTATAGTTTTTGGTCGATAATATCAATCACAATAAAATTAGTTTAATAGCTAGTGAATTAAAAAATGATTGATTGATACATAGCTTTAATTTTAGATAAATAAAAGTTTATTTTCACTCCTTCATATATTGAAAATTTTCAATGTATAATATCTAGTTACAAAAAAAAAATTAACGTAACTCTTGCTATCAAGAAAGGTAACTCTATGAAACACTTTAGAAAATTAAGACTAAAATTTCTCCAAAAATATCATTATATTTTGAAAATAATGAAAAAAAATTAACTTGATTCATATTTTAAAAAATGCACCAATAACATAAATGAAATGAAATAATTTATTTTTAATAAATCTATATTAGAGAATAAAAATTAATGATGTTGGAGCATCAAGGGCCTTAAAATCCTACAACAACTAAAAAAACTTGTTCTAGTATTTTATAGTTTTGAAAAATTCCTAATTTTCATGTAAATTCTCTGTATTTATTTTCACCACATTTTCACGTGCACAACTATTTTAAATTTTTTTGTGCAAACATTGTTCACACACCTTTTTGTTTGTTTAAATTCATAACTTTGATCATGTGCATAATTTCAATTATTTTTTGTAGTTGTTTGAGAAAGCTTTTTTTAAGCATGCTTTGATGGTCATTGCTTGGTTAAATCACAGTTTAAAAGATCCACTTAAATAATTTAATGTTGATGTAATTGAGAAATATTATGGATGTTATTGGTGGGCAATAGTTAAAATATTGTGAGGTATTAAAATTAGCTTTGCAAAGCTATAGAGATAGCCTATGTTGTGCATAATTTATTGTGAGCGTATACGTTCCTATGGTGTGTTATGGACAAAAACTTATTGAAAATTTTAATGAGTTTCATTTATTTTTTTGAATTATGAAAGGTTGTTGTAGTTTTATTTAATTTCAATTTGTGATTTTTTTGTCATGATGTTTTACATTATGATGTGTTAAGGTAATT
Organism: Torreya grandis; assembly: GCA_037957365.1. Taxonomy (NCBI): domain Eukaryota; kingdom Viridiplantae; phylum Streptophyta; class Pinopsida; order Cupressales; family Taxaceae; genus Torreya; species Torreya grandis. The sequence continues at coordinate 320,588 of JARHVA010003634.1, read as the reverse complement.
TAAGATTGTAATGAACATTTAATATATGTGGTATATAATTATGTGTTACAAAATTTAATGAAGGTAGTGGGTTGTTGAATACATTATTATAAGTAGGTGGGTCTTATCTCAATATATAAATTTTCATATGTTTGAACTAACTAGTAATTAATATTGGGGATCGTACATGAATTTTATGCGGAATAGTTAAACCTATAAAAATTATGAGTTAGAAAGTAGAGATTCAAAAATTTAATGTATCATATCTCATTTGAAATTATTATTTTATTTTTACTGTTTATTCAAATTATATTTCTACTAATTGAAATGTAAGAAATAATTAAGTTTATGTGTAATTACATTTTATTACATTATTTTATTATGTAATTGTAAAGATATATCATTTAAGACATCTCTTTATTGAAACTTTTAATTATGATTATATCAAATAATTTTTAAATTATTTATATATAATATATAAAATTTACTAAACACAATATTTATCTAACGTAAAACAAGCCAAAATGTAACTACACTATTATTTTATATTCGTTTTATATATTAGTACAATATATAATTAATATAATTCACTACTTTAGAATAATAGACACATATGTGATTGAGAATGAAAGTAACAAACAAAAACCAACATGTAATAAAGAAGTTTTTATTAATTAACATAAGAGAATAGATATTAGAAAATAATAAATCAATCATACAGTTACTACATCCATGACACAACTGAAATTAAGAACCAAAAATTGTGAACAAAAAAAAATGGAAGAAAAAATAAATAAACACTTTAAAAAAAATCCAATTTAACTATAAATAAAATCTAAATGTATATTTTAATCTAAATTTAAAACATCTGAATTTTCTTCACCCTAGCATCAATCCAAAGCATGTATATAAAATGTATATAAATTCTTTGTTATGTGTAGCACAAGCGTAATGCTTTAAAGTCTTTCGTTTAACTCCTACTTGTCTCAAATCTCACCCCACTTTGTGGTATGTAAATATTACTGTGATACCTTTGTTCGTTTCCCCGTATAGTCTCATGCATTCCATTCTCTTTCTTTTCCATGGTTATAACATCTACACTTTCGTGCAATCAATTCACAAGACACAAAATTCTTGTAGTTATGCACCTAATGTTGCAACACTCGTAGCTTTTGCAGCCTCATTCTAATTTCTGCACACAGTATTCAAAACTTCTTTAATTCCACGTGTCATTGCGCTTCTTCAATGCCACCCACCACATTCCATTATTCATAACTTCTCACAGCAATGCACAACACATCACAATCTTGCAGCTTTTTAACCATCTTGAACTTTACTTATCCGTATTCCAACTATCACCAAAGATCTGACTAGGATCATTACACCTCAGCATTCTCTTTAAATGGATTCATTTCCATGTGGCATGTCGGATGCAACATTCCCTTCTCGTTTTTTTTCGCCCATATCTGACCATATGATCCTCGGTATTTCACACATCAGGGATAGCAGTCACTCAGTCACAAAAGATTAAATGACTTCGCAGCAGCTCTCTCCAACAACCATTGATAGTTATAACTACTACCTTGTATTCATTCATTCAATCATTCATGCGCGCGCGCTGTGTGCAGTAACTGCACACATCGACATCAAACTATGTGCCTACAATTTATTCATCCATAGAACCGGGAGATCACAAACGGAATAGAAAGGAGTTTGGTTGTATGATAACTTCAAATTCAATCCTCCACTATTTACATAAAAGGATCACTGTACATATGCCATAACATATACTAATGTGCAATAAAATAAAGTCAAAACAAATATTAAACCTTGTGTTCACCGAAGCAAGCTTAAATATGACAATGGATAGAAAGAGTAAGGGCTTGAGGTTTTCCTATCAATTTATGTCAAATCAATAATTAGCAACATTAAAATCCCCGCTCTAATTACAATTAAAGCCATATTTAATACCTCATTTTTTCGACCTGCATGAGCTCAAAATTTGATAGATCTAATTCGAAATTCACATTTTGAAATTAGCTGTAAACGGTTTTGTAATTTTGAATTGCAATGTTATAGTTAACACTTGTGACATACATGTTTTTCCGGAATGAAAAATAAGTTATTGGTGTCATTCTGAGTTGTGACATCAGTATTCCTTTCTCTCTTAGTTTGGTATATGAATGGATGATAACATGCATTGATTGCTATCACTTTCAATGTGCAAGAAATTGTAAGTTGGCATCTATATAAAGACAGAAGCATAAGCATGAAGGATATTTCTACACTACTAAATGTTGTGCCCCATGATAGAGTATTCCCTGAAAACCTATAAATACATATCAGGTTTATGGGTGTTTATATATAATTATGAGGTTGGAGATATTTTTTGGAACACTAAAATGACATTGAAAAAATGACATTGTGGTCAAAAATATTTGTATTCCAACCCATGACGATGACCCATAAAAATTAATGAAGATGATAACTGAGTGGAAATCAATGTGATGCTTATACATGTAAACTGTTGACCGATTGGAACATTCCAAGATAACCCCCTTTCTTTCATTTTGCTTTGCACTTACTCACTTTACCTAAAACGCAAAGGTTGGGATGAGTCTATTAACAAATTAATGATGGATAGATTTATTATATACCTACCATTATAGGCTCTTATAAAAAAATTGAGTGTGTTAATTTTTCCTATAGCATTAATTTGTCATGAAAAAATAAACATATAAGTTGATGGTTTAATAAAATATGAACTAACATGAATAAAACTTCTAATTTTAAGGACCTTCTTACCATTGTTTTATATTACTCTCACATATAGTAAATCATAAGCTAAGGGTTGATTATAAGATGATGATGTGGATCTTCAAAGAAATATCAACACACATCAATTTCAGTTGTATAGATATAAAAAATGAATGGAAAAATGAAAGACAATTATGAATAAAGTTGTCAATTGAAACACTAAAACCCTAGTATGGATGATGCTCTTGGGCATGTCTTTCTTGTTGCATATTCTCAAAACTTTACCATCATAAATCACTTGAATTTTCTTTATTGTATGTATTTTAAACCTATTTTTTATGAAAATATAAACAAATCAGTCGAATTTACATTACTCAGAGACATTATAAATCTATAAAATCACACTCCCCTATTTTTTATAACATTATCATCAATAGAGCTCTCAACTTATGGGTCACTACAATGTTTATTAGTGGAGCCAGTCAAACTATTACCCTTGCATATAACTGAGGAACGAAGCTTCTATATCTTCAATGCTTTTATATAGTTTTAAATACACCTAAATTTAGTATATATTTCATAACATGTATATTTGTTGCACATAAACAAGCATTCACTATATAATCTACTTATATAAAAAAATATTTCAAAAATATTTATTGATCTAGCCAAAAAGCCTAAAATAACTACTACTAATTTGTATGTTGTCCCTTTTCTTATTAGATTAAAATGCTTCTAATCAAAACTATAAACCGATACTGGAACCCAACCATGGAGCATAGTGCCCACAAAGGTCAAAAACAATAAAAAGACAACCAAGCTAAAAACAACTGGCACAAAAGGGAACAACCCCCACCATAGACACAACCCTAAAAAGGGAACATGAACAGTTTAGGAAACCACTCCCTGCTAGCCAAAGGGTAGCGAAAAGACATCAAACTTACTGAATACAAAGAAGAGAGATAGAAGAGGAAAACCAATCCTAAAAAAAAGGGATGAGAAGTGTAAGGAAAATAAATTTCATAAGCTAAAGCCAATCTTCTTCCGTGCCTTGAAATTAGGTCCTCCAACTTCCATTGAGATTCATCTTTTACTAATTACCCTAACTTCAATCTCAGAGTTTCTACCTTTCATCTTTTTCCATTCTTTTTAGTTGTAGTACCTTCATTAGCTATAGGTCTCTTAACTAAAGTTCTAGATTTGGATGAAGTGGTGTTCACCAAGCTAGATAGAATATAGAGCTATCATGAGAGTAGAGAGCTCCTTCAAAAGAAACACCTTCTTTGAATGGGCTGAAAGATCTAACGATGAGGAAGGCAAAAGGGAAGTAACCAAATTTTGGAGGAACTTACTATATTTACACCACTATAAACCCTGATTAGGGATTCTCTCCTTTTTCCTCTAAATTGATTGAGAAAAAATTAGAGCTGCTATTTGGACTACATATGAGCACTTAGTGGACTGATGCCTAAAGATATTGCAATAAAAGCATCTAAAAGGAAAGCCTTCATAGTTGACAAATTGAGTCCACTTTCCATAAGAAGAGATCAACACAACTGAGCAGAATAGAGGTTTGGAAAGGTCGAGATTAGCACAAACTCTCACAAATATGCCACCCAAAGAATTTTATCGCATTTTCACAAAAATCCACACTCTGCTAACTAACATTTTTATATGCCCCTCTTTTATCTCAATAAATAGAAGATGATACAATCTGATCCAAAAAGAAACCACCAAAATTTACATCTTAACCGGTTCAAAAAGGGTGATCTAGAGCATTAAAAAAAAAAACAAAGTTACAAAAATACCATAGTCCTAAAGACCATACAAAATTCCTATTGAAGAATATTACAAAATCACCTGGAAAAAACGTGTAACTGAGCATGGAAAAGGAAGGATCACCTATAGAGCTCCAAGCAGTTGAGGCCCATTTCAAAATATCAGTTAGAGAGAGATGAGAGCTCACACACTTATCAAACAAATATTTACAACCAGCTCAAACTTCATCTCCTCAATAGAAGGATTAGAAATGTCCAACTCTGTGACCTCCTTATAAAAAACATCTCCGAGCCAGAAAGGAGGAAGAGAATGAAAAGATGAATCTGAACAACCCAGACAAGGGGCGCCATCTTCCAAAGATACGAGCTGGAAAGACTCAAAAAACCTTGGCCTATAAGTTGCCCTTACCTTATAATTATTAAGCAAAAATACACGAAAATCATTTGAGACGACTTTCAAACCCATAAAAAATATGAATCTTATTAGATTGCTTCGATCTGAGGCATAATTATATAACGTTAAAAGGTGTCGATCATCAATTACCCATTTAATAAAAAATATTTAACCCTATATATTAATTAGAATAATTTATTTAGATTCATATTAAAATATGTCAAGTTAAACGAGAAAAGAAATCTGACGAACAATGGACTAGGAAACCACGTCTTACGTTTAATTTAGGACTGGAAAAGACCACAATCCAGGATTTATTACAGTCAATCATAAGCACTACAAAAAATATATTTTAATGGTACAAAAAGATACATACATTTGTTATAACTATGAGTTGGTTTTCCTGCAATTGTTCCTAATCTCTCCATTGCTGCCAGTGAGAGGACTGATGTTTCCTATTTTCATTATGGCAGCTGCAAAGTCGGTGAAGAAGGTACTCTGATTGCTGCTGTAGCTAGTCACCTGAGAATCACTAGAACCACCTTTAAACAGTTGCTGATCAGAGTATAAAAGTCCCTTTTGGATTCTGAGGTTTTTGTAGTAGTTATTGTCAAATGTGGTGGGAGTCTGAAGATCTAAGGGTGAAAGGTTGTTGTCACCACTGCTGCTTGGGCAGTCTGATTTCAGAGAAGAAGCGAATGTAGAGTCTATGTTGGATTCATTGTAGATGCGAGATCTAAAAGAAGTGCAGCGATCTTGACCAATTGTATGAGCACCTGAAAAATATATCAAAAAATATATTAGGCACTATAGTTTGTAGGTGGTAATTAAGGTACGTTATTTAACAAACAAGGAAGCATAAATTACCAGAAAGCACAATCATATCTTTTGTAGAAAGACCCTGAGTACTAAAAGACGAGATGAGTGCGCTGAGGTTTGATGTCGGAGCAGGAATATTGCTATTTGCACCGCTGAGACTAGCAGTTGTGGAGTCCCTCCTTCCCAGCTGCACTGGCCATGTCGGCCCTCCCAACTACAATTCCAAAAGTCGTTAGTGTGACAAATTTATTTATATGGATCTGTGTTAATTTGTGCAGAGAAACGGGAATTACATCAACAACTGAATCACGCGCAGCAATGGCCAAAATATCGGCACAAGACACAACTCCGCTACAAGCTGCCTCCACTTGCGTCTTGATGGTGTCTATCACGTCGAATCCTCTGGCTGAATTAGCATTGGGCTGTACCGTCTTTTCGCCTGTAAATGTCGAGGAGTCGTCCAACAGAACAGAGCCGTCGCAACCCTGAAAAACCGAGCATGTATTTCAAACTAAATATGGAAAATGCGGATTTAATTCTTCCTGGATGAGTAAATCTTGTGAAGGTAACATAAAATACAGAGTTGAAAATTATTACATTAACGAAACAGTCATGGAAGTGAAGGCGCAGAAGCGATGGCCCCATCCGTTTCTCGTTGGACACTGCCTGTTTCACAGCAGATTTTACAGTCGGCAACAGATTTGGACACGAGGTGCTGTAAAATGTCGAGCTCAGCTGGCCATACACAGCCGTCGAACATAACACCAATGTAGTACATGCAAGAAATGAGAACCTCGTTGCTGCAAAGACAGCCATTGTCTTAGAAAGTAATATGTAAGCAAGAAAGTCGATAGATTAATGATTGTCGAAAGTCTATGTAAGAAAATCTAGGGATTGTTCATTAAGGATAGATGGTTTTTATAACAGGAAGGATTGTTAACAATGTTACGGAACCGCGGTAGCTACGAAAACGAAATCACATATAGAGAAAATGTGGTACGCGGTAACTTCCCTCTTATTTTTTTTGTCATTTTCCGCTGCCTACAACGCGGAACTCTTTTCTTTCGTGATACTTAAACCGCATGTACCCCACGCGCAAAACCGACCACGGTTAACCGGAAAAGATTGACATCAAACACAATGGAGTACAGTGAATGTTTCTGATAGCAGATACTTTATTACCAAAGTCAATAATTTATTTTTAGCAGCTTGATGTCCCCATACGGCGGCATTAATTTTTTCATGTGACTCAGGAAGAAGTAAACTAGATATGGAAATGGAATAGGCGAGGGAAGAGATGCCAATTGTGGTACGAGGCCCATTGCTTGAGATATCATTGAACAAAATATCTTTTCAATGCGTCGAGGAAGAAAAAGGAGGAGCCTTTGATTTCTGGTGGTGGTTTCATTCCCCGCAAAATACCTTTGAGGCTCTAAGGTTGACATTCAAGGTCTTTGATAAAAGGACTGTTGGTTCCATTGAAGGAGAATTTATATTTTCTTTACAGGTCTTTTGAGATAGATGTCAGATAACATTAAATTTATGAGGATGTTGGTTCAATGGATTAAAGTAGAACTTTCTTTGGGAGGTACTTGGTTCATGTATTTTTCAATTGTTTTGATTTGAGTTTTCAGGGATTGGTTGGCGGGATTCATATTGAATGGAAATGCTCTCTTCATTTTTAGTCTTTCTTTTTGACTGGTAGTTTGGTTGTTTTTTTGGTAGTTGGGTTTTCTTTTTTTCGAATTTTAGTCTTCTTTTTTGAATGGTAGTTTGGTCCTTTTGTGGTAGTTTGTTTTATTTTTTTAATTTTTAGTTAATTTCATTTATGTTAACCCAAAAAAAATAAAAAATTAAAGTCTTTTTTTAATCTATTTTACTTTCTAAATTTTTTTATATTTTGATATAAAGATTTATTTTTTATTATAAAAAAAAATTAAATATGTTTTCAAAAACTTTTTTAAAATTTAAAGTGAAATTAATAAAAATTATTTAAAAAATAATATTATTAAATAAATATATAAATATATGATTATAAATTAATTATTTTATATTAGTTAATATCATCTTATTTATTATTATTATATTTTTTAATTAGTAATTGTTTTTAATTTTTGGAACACAATCAATAGCCACATCCAATTTTATATATCTTAGTGAAATTTGAATTTGGATGAGAAATAAAATAACCAAACTTCTTTATGAACACACTCATATCTCGTTGATATTTCCCATTTATTATTAATACAACTACAAATTTATAACAAAATTTACACACTTATACTAAATCAACTTTTAAAAAAAATAAAAGTTCATAAAATATATAATAACATATAATTCCATCCTCTTTAAGATAAAATTCGTAATTTTTTTAATTTAATACTATTATAACATACAAATATATTAATTTATAAACTACTGTCATAAACATTTTGGATGCTAACTCTTCATAATAAACTTATAAATATTTTTTTATATTTAAAATTTCATTCAAAATCCAATATTAATCTTTTAAAAAGTAATCAAAAAACCTTTTACACCCAATTGTAATGATAATATGCTCTTCCATTAATATAAGAATGAGAATGTTCAATCCTTAGTAACCCTTTGCATGGCAATTAATCACATTATGGTCAAACTCATTTTTTATAATATTTAAAAATTGAATATTATATATAATAAATTGTACGTTTATTTTATTTTCAAAAAAATATTATTTAATAAATCTATTTTAAATTATTAGATTTGACTTCTAATTTGAAGTCATGTATGAATCAATCCATTTTCAGAATTATTTTTAAAAAAATTAATGACCTATTAAAAGTCAAATGTTTCCCTCATTTTCTAAACCGTTAGATTTTACTTCTAATTTAAATTCATGTATGAATTAATAAATTTTCAAGATTGTTCAATAAAAAGTAATGAGCTATTAAAACTCAAATGTTTCACTCATTTTATCTTACATACTAATATGAGAAATAACGTATAACACAAATAAGGATAGTATGCTAAACTAAAACATAATTTGTATGATTGGATGTTATCATTTAATAAAAAAAAAATTATAGTTAAAAATTAAAAACTTTTTTTTAATTTTTTTTATAAAAAATAATCATTATAAATAATTAAAACTTACTAAGTAATATATCGACCGCTGCTTACCTATTTTTCTCAATCTTTCTAAGTTTTTTAGTTAATATTATCCATATATAAATATATCCTAAAATTTAGAAGGGTTTTATCTTCTAAACCAAATCTTAAATATGTACAAGCTTCTTGATGTTTAAATGTCAGCTCAAAGCATATTTTTTGCATTATGACGTGAAAAAAAATACATCAATCCCTAAAAGCATCACAAATAAGTTATGTAGACTGATCATTTTTTTTCTTTGGTCTCACATATATTGTTGAATTGAATACCTCAAAGAAAGCTAAAAAGCTCTTTGAGGGGTTAAATGACATAATACTTGGTCTTATCCTAAATATCCATTAGATTAAGCATATTAAATTTATGTATGGCCTTGCTATAATTTCTCTAGGTGTCAATATATTGTGAATATAGATGAACCTAATTTACAATACATATTTGAACATGAAAAAAATATTTTTTAGTCAAAATTTTAAAAAACAAATAAATTACAATTGTTTGGCCTATCAATATGTGGTTTCCTTGATGGTGCCTCTTTACTCATGAGACCTTCTAAACAAGGCATGGCATTTGAAGATGGGTAGTCTAGTTTAACATCTTGAATGTGTCATGATTTTGGTGCATGTGGGGCTATCAACTAGATATTAGTCCACTATTAAATTATCTAACATTGAGTTTATTTATCATCAAATAGGAAATAGTCAAGAGAAGATACCACCACCCTGCAAGCTACTAACCCCTTTTTAATGGGGGTAGGGTGTGTAATTCTAAAAAATGTACTAAAGTTGGGGCATATGTATGATATGAGCTCTCTGGTGTAAAACATCACATAACACCCTATCATTGGCCATTATCATCACATGTGTGTGTGTGTGTGTGTGTGTGTCTTTTTTCCATTATAAAATGAGTTGGGTGATGATGGTGAGAAACAATACATATTTGAACATGAAAACAAAAATTTTTAGTCAAAATTTTAAAAAATAAATAAATTACAATTGTTTTGCCTATCAATATGTGGTTTCCTTGATGGTGCCTCTTTACTCATGAGACCTTATAAACAAGGCATGGAATGTGAAGATGGGTAGTCTAGTTCAACATCTTGAATGTGTCATGATTTTGGTGCATGTGGGGCTATCAACTAGATATTAGTCTACTATTAAATTATCTGACATCGAGTTTATCTATCATCAAATAGGAAATAGTCAATAGAAGATACCACCACCCTAAAAACTACTAACCCCTTTGTAATGGGGGTAGGGTGTGTAATTCTAACAATTGTACTAAAGTTGGGGCATATGTATGATATGAGCCCTTTAGTGTAAAACATCACATAACACCCTATCATTGGCCATTATCATCACTGCCTAGTTAACTTTGAAATAATTCACTACTTTCATGTTATGTATGGGTCTACTACAATTTCTCTAGGTAGCAGTATATTTGCTAGCATAGACAGACATAAGTTATAATATAGACTTTGAAACCCTAATGTCTTGGTTAAATATCATTGACATTACAGCACTAATTTGAGTTGCATATCAGATATGGAGCATTTAAGCAATCAAACACCTCAAAAATTTGTGCACATCATCCCCTGATTTATTTCGATCACTTCCCTGACCAAATAAACATGAAAAGTTTAATGATATGTCACATATGTGAATCCAACATGTGGCTTCCATGAAAGTATTTAAGTCAATAAATTCTTGAAAGAAGTGAAATCTCAATGAACATAAATGTTTATTCGAGGTATTTTTAAAACATAAATTGTCATGATGACCCTATGTTTGAAAGTGTTTTGTGGGATCAAAGAATTTGAGAGTGTCCTTTCAAAATACATTTTATTTTGATTGTGTGTGAGTGTGTTGTGAGGGATCAAAATTCCATAATGATTTAACAGAGCATGTATACATTTGTGGGGATTTGAACCCTTGTCCAATTAAAAACTCAAAACTAGCCACATTTGTGGTCCTCACAAAAAATTCAATTTTTCCCATTAACCAAATGAAATTAAATAAGTAATATTATTACGAATAGCATAATTATTTTTAGTGTCAATAAGAATGAGAATAGAAAATATTTTAACTATATATAACTCACAAGAGCTATCAGTGTAGCTAATACATGGAGATCCACACTTAGCAAATCAATTAGAAAGTATAACCACAAATCCCAAACAAGGATTGAACACACGAGCTCCACATAGAAACCTACCATCAATTAGAAAATGAGTTTTTCCATTATGTATACATGTTTAAAAATAATATAGGGGGAGTAGATGTATGTCAATAGAGATCAAATAGGTTAAGTGTGGTATGCATGTGTGTAATTGAGAATTATTTCTATTTCCTCCCTTTGTCCTCTTAAAATAATTAATCTATTAGATTGATCATACCACTTGATCATTAATGGCTAGTCAGTTGCAATAATACAAAATGGGAATTCAACCTTGGTGAGTTACAATAATAAAAAAGGACAATTCAACCTACATGGGAGAGTTTATTATGAGTGCATGGAATCTTTCTGATAGGGATATATTATTTTGGTTTGTTAAATTAGTATTTTGTAAATAAAATTAGTGTAATGTATGATATGGTCTCTCTGGTGTATGATATCACATGAAATACCCTATCATTACCTATTATCATAACTACCCACCTCATTTTGAAATCCTTTACAACTTGCGACTTCTATGTGGCCTTGTTACAATTTCTTTAGGTGTCAGTTTATTGGTAGCATAGATGAACCAATCAAGTCACCATGATTGAGCCTCATTGCAATCAAATCGCTTCCAAGTGGTCCACATCAACCATTCATGGTGTCAAATGTCCAATAAAAGTCCATGTCATCTTTAAAATTATTTACACATGGCAAGGGGGTGACCCCCTATTCTTCAATGCTAGAGTTTATCGGCATAGAAACATTGGAATTGTTTCACATTATGCTAAGAGAATTAATGTGTGTGATTTTCTATGGTAAATTATTTCTTTTAATTTGAAGAGTAAATTCTTATTTTAAGTGTACAATGTGGGCACCCCATACTGCATGAGAATTAAACATACCAACTCTTTATTCCACCTAGGAATGACTACAAATCAAACATATTTTCTCTCAACCAATGACTCCTCCACCACAACATTCACATTATATCATGAGCGATTCCTCGTCATTCATCAAAGTGGAATGCACTCTGAAAATAGCTTTAGTACTCCCTTCCATAATGAAGGAAACAAGATAAATTCCATAACCCAAATCTATTTCTCCCACATTAGTGTCATTTCATTGTTGATTTAATCCACACATCAAATGCCGAGTCTTTTTGTAAGCAAATAGAAAATAGTTAATAAAAGATGTCACCACACTGCAAGCTACTAATCCATTTATAGTGAGTGAAAGGTATGTAAATCCAAAAACCATGTTGAAGTCAGGTCATGTGTATGGTATTAGCTTATTTAGTGTACAATATCACGTGAAACACCATGGCATTGGCCCTCATCATCACTGCCAAGTTCACTATGAAATCTTTCACCACATGCAAGTTATGTATGTTCTTGTTGTGATTTTTCTACATGGCAGTGTAATTGGAAGAAATGATGAACATAAGTTTAAATATAGGCTTGTAAAACTCAATGGCTTGTCTCCATATAATTGACACTATTTTACTAATTTGAGTTGCGCATCAGACATGGAGCCTTCTCACAATCAAATAAGCATCATGTTGTTCTCGTTGATCCTTCAAAATAACAAATGTCAAATAAAAAAACTTGTACCTTGAAAGCTATGTACATCTTTTTGATGGATGCAAATATTATAAATCAAACAAACACCTTGAATCTATAGAATCTTATAGATGTTTTAATGTTAGTTCAAAGCAACTTTTTAGCACAAATATTTAGAATTAAAATGTTGATTATTTTTGGCACAAATCATGTCTAACTCTAATATGGAAACATTTTTTTGTCAACCATATCACACCATGTTTGATCACCTTGGAATATGGCCAAGAAAAAAATTACAAATGGTAAGAATGTTTACAAATTTAATTTTGATATTGATTGTATGTACCCATGTCCACGACAAATATTTATCCAAATCCTAAACCCAAAATTCCAAATTGATCCTTGTTGCTTCTAATTTTTTGTAGTTCCATTATAACGAAAATAATTTATCCATTGTAATCATCAAGACAACCCCTGATCACCCACAATTGGATCAACCCCAATATTCTAGCCAATGCAACTAACCAATACATGTTTCCCCTTATTGAAATCAATTGGGAGTTAAAATTTTGACATACAGATTGGGAAAGGATTCTATTTATTTCCTCTAAGAATTCAAGCCATCGTATACTAAAGCATTGCATGATGATTTAGATCTCAATCAATTTTCACTCATAATTACTTTGCATGAATTGGTTTCAAATATTTTTATTGGTTTGTAAATTATATTTCTAAATTATTTCCCAATATAATACTTCTATAAATATCCATGGTTTTAGAATACAAATAAATGGCTATGGTTTACAATGGACATAATTTATATTTATATTTACCTAAATCTAGTGAAAAGAACACAATAAAGTGAGAACTAGTACTATTACAACTCTATAAAAATGATTCAAATCTTCATTTTTTAATTAGTATGTATGGTATGTAAACCACACCACTTCCACAACATTTTGGTGTTTGGACAGTTAATTTGAAATTTTTGTTTGGACAATTAATTTGCAATTTTTTTGACGTAACCAATTTGAAGAGTTGTTTCTCATTCCAAATTTAGGGGAATTTTAAGGGATAATTTTATTTTACAAGAATAGGGTAGTTGGTCAATATTTCAGTATAACAATGGATTGAAAATAAAGAATATGTGTAATGTAAGATAAGTATTTACGAGAGTATTTATATACAGTGTAAGTATATAAGTAAAACACATGTTTCCTTGTAGAATAATCCAATATACATGGTGAATTTGTGATGCTTTCAAAACTAAAAAAATACATTAGATATATATCATTTGTCTCATCATGGTGAAAAGGCCTTCAAATTGTCTTTGCGTAAAACAATTGGATGTCCAAATGAGTTTGTGTAAAGTAATTGTAAACATAGACTGATCATGATTTAAATTGCCATGCAATGTTTTAGCCCACAATGCATTGCATTATTTGGTAAAATAGATAATGTCTTTGTTCAATGTCTACCTCAAAATTTTAACTTCATGGTTTTGATTAGGGGACATTTGTACCTTTATGTTGAAGAACCCAACATATTGGGGTTGGATCAACTATGGGTGATTAGGGTTTGTTTCGGTGATTGTAATTTAAACATTATTTTTGTTATGATATCTAAAAACAATTTAGAATTTTTATAAAATAGTAAAGTGGACAAAATGGTTTAATCATCTATGATTATTGTTTCTAGCCATTTCCTAAGGTGATCAAATACAATATAATGTGATTGACATAAAATAATTTATATATCATACATACACATGATTTAATTTACTTGATAAATGTGTCACCCAAATTTTTTGATGGATTACATTTGTGTCTATATTTGATGTGCAAATAAAATTAAAGTTGATATTAATACGAACATAGTACTAGTATTACTAATTTTGTAAGTATATATATTAAAAAAACCATTATTATAATAAGATATATTATATTAGGAGACTATGCATGGTACATACGTGGGGGCTACAACCTCACATATTTTGACATGCATATAATATTTCATGACGTGTGCAACGGAGCAGTTTGGACATGCATAATATTCAAATATCTATTACGGTCTAGTGTGGCGGGCAAGGATGGTGACATTACTGTGACAAAGATTCTATAGGGAGTTTTGTATGTTGAGGAGCAAAAATATTCAGTGCACAAACCTCCAAAACAAGACTACCACCCAATTCAACCCCCTCCATCGGTGCCAGCTGCCACTCCTAACCCATTGAAATCTTCTTCAAAAGTGCCACCGCTCACTACAACTCCATCTATAAGCGCTCATGCAAATCCACCATTCAAAATGCCAAAGGTAGTGTCACCATCGAGGGGTCCTATCGAAGTGCTAAAAAAATCCCTATCGTAGCTCCCCATTTTTTTACACCCACTACGCTGCCTGAGGTGCCAAGTCTTGCTGCTCCCAAATGAAAAATACTACCTCGCGTAGGGATGGTGGCCCCTATGTTAGTGATGAAAACAACACCCTTAGCTCAAGCGCCCACTCTTGCCCACAAAAAGAAGTTACTTGTAGAAGCCCTGGCACTAGTTGTTCATAAAAGGAAGCCACCTGTAGAAACCCCAGCACCATCAGGGGAAGCTTTGCTATCAACTACTCATAAAAAGAAGAAACCTATTGGTGTAGGACTATTATGTGTAGGATAGTTACAGAGGGAGCAGCCATCGGTGAAAATCTTGGCACCAACAGCTAAAAAAAGCATCTCATAGAGGAGACTCTAGCATCGGCTCACACATAGCACAAACATAAGCTGAGGCATAAAACAAAGAGCTAATGGCACCACCACCATGCAACTGTGCTCACTCCCTTTGTAACTATGATGGTACGGGTCTAACCCAATGTCGTTGTAATCTTTGGGCTGGCCAAGTCGGTCGAGGAAGACCATTGGTGGAGGAAGATTGTCCAATCTGTCCCAGCTTGGAAAATAATATGAAAAGGGTAAATCCTTCCCACACGCATCACAATAGCTATGGTGAATTTTTTTTTAACATTTGTTATATTTTCTATCTCATCTAAGATGAATATTTGTATATTTCTTCACAATAGATTGACTCCATCCTAATTATAATATTTATATATTTATAAATTCATTATAAATTATAATATATTTATTAAAATTATTAATTATTAATAATAAACATTCTATAATAAAATATAATAAATAAATATAATTATATAAAAAAAATTAGTAACTCATAATTATTCAGTCCCTCCCTCATATTAATTTAATTTTTAAAATGTAAAAACCCAATAACTATAAGAATAAGAGTCCATGTAAAGCATAGACTAACAAACTAACATGGAACATATCAAAATAAAACTAAAAGATAGGGTATACATAGCATCAAGTACCATAAAAATTATAAAGAAAATGGTAAACAAAATTGTAATATACAAAAATAATTATCATACACATAATTATCTAAGGTCAGAAAAGGAATCCTAATTATTAGTTCATTGTTGTTGAGTCTTAGTTTTACAATAGTTTCAAACATGAAAACAATCTTTCAATTCATTTAATTAGTTAAAATTTAGTTAATTTATTTTAAAAAAATAAAACCTTTGAAAAGTTGGAAATAACATTAAATATTCCATACAAATTATTATTTAAATAAGTTTAAAATATTTTTAATTTTTTTATTTGAAAAACATATTCACATGTAATTCTATTAACACATTGTAATGGATCTTTATTTATATAGAAAATGATTTGAATAAGTTGAAGAAGTATTTTTATTCTAGTTATTATGTAATTCTTCTCGTTATAAATATTGCATATATTTCATTGTAAATTTATCATTGTAAATTTATGGTTTCTTTCTGGATAGTGGTTTATTTTTATATATTTAAAAAGCTTCAATTTGTATTAGAGTTTGGTTTTTAGGAGGATGTTTTTTTTTTTCAAATCTTTTTAACAGTTGATCATGTCAAACTCTAACAATCTTCCTATTTTAAAATTTAGTGGTAATGATTATGATTATTGGAGCATCAAGATGATGAATTTTTTGATAGGAAAATAATTATGGGAGATTGTAAAAACTAATTATCATAAACTAGCTGATTGGACCACTATTCATGATAATGATAGCCAAGCCAAGAAGAAAGTTAAGAAGAAGAACTAACAAGCTTTATTTCATATTCAAATATCTCTAAGCAAGAGCTTATTTCTAAGAATTGTACGTGTAAAGACAACCATGGATACCTGGAAGAATCTATGATTTTCTTACCAACACAGTGATCAAGTCAAAGTGGTTAGATTTCAAACATTGAAGAGAGAATTTGAGAAATTGAAAACGCAAGAAGCTATAAGCGTAACTAATTTTGGTGTAAGAGTAAAAAAATTAGTTAACAAGATAGCTATACTTAGATAGATATTGAATAAAGAGGTTGTTAAAAAAATGTTAAGGTCTCTAACATCAAGGTGAAATTATCTTGTTGTAATTATTTAGTAAAACAAAGATTTGACTATTCTTGAGTTTGATCACCTAGTTGGATCTCTTGTGTCCCGTGAAGAAAGAATAAGATACACATTAAATGAAAGTGATGAGATAGTTTTTGACTCAAAATTAATGATCACAAAGAATGAAGATTCCAGCAATAGAAATAAGAATAACCATGTACAAGGTAGAGACAATTTCAAAAGCAATCAAGGACAAGGTCAAGACATGTATTACACTTATTCAAGATGATACAATTATTCAAGAGGATACAGAGGAAGAAGAGGTGGTTTTGTTGCAAGAGGTAAAGGTAGAGGTAGATTTGATAAAATAAATATTCAATGTTATTACTGTTACAAGCATGACCATTTTGATTGGGAATGTAGATTAAAAGTAAGAATTAAAATAAAAGTGTTAATTATGCTAATGAAGATGGTGATGCATCATGCAATTTATTCATTTCATATGAAAAAAATAAAAAATAATCATAATGAGGTTTAGTATTTAGATTTAAGTTGTTTTAATCATATGTCAGAGAATAATGTGTTATTTTCTACAATCTATAGAAATTTCAAAACTAATATCAAACATGGTGATGATAAATATTTGTAGGTTACAACAAAAGGAACTATGAAGGTGAACACTATAGAAAGTGAGAAAAGTATTAATGATATTTATTACACCCCAAATTTGAAACATAATTTATTGAGTGTTGTACAACTATTTGAAAAGAACTATAAGGTGGTTTTTTATGATAAGAATTGCATGATCTATGATAAGAATCAAGGAAATAAGGTTTACAACATTACCTATGTCTATGAATAGGATGTTCCCATTGAAGTTTGGAAAGCATAGTAACAACATTGCAAATATGGCATATGAAGATAAAATTTGGTTTTGGCATCTCAGGTATGGACACTTGAATTTTCAAAGTTTGAAGTTACTAGCATCACAAGAACTAGTTTATGGTTTGCCAAAGGATGAAGAGCATGAGAAAGTTTGTGAAGGTTGTGTTAAAAGCAAACATGCAAGAGATTTTTTTTCAAAAGGTACTGCATGGAGGGTTATTAATCCACTTCAATTGGTTCACTCAAATATTTGTGATCCTATGCAAACAAAAAGTTTGAGTAAGTCATCATATTTTATTACATTTATTTATGATTATTCAAGAAAGTGTTACATTTATTTTTTGAATAAAAAAAGTGAATTATTTGATACATTTAAGAAATTTAAAGCCCTTGTAGAGAATGAAAGTGGTTATAGAATAAAATATTTAAGGATTGACCATGATAGTGAATTTTATTCAAATAATTTTATGAATTATTATGATTTGAATGCAATCAAAAGGAAACTCATAATTGCTTACACTCATTAACAAAATGGTGTGACTGATCGAAAGAACCATATAGTAGTTGAAATGGTAAAGAGCATGTTAAAAACAAAGAGATTGAATAACATTTTTAGGGTGATGTAGTGGCTACAGTAGTCTATATTCTCAATCAAAGTCCCACTAGTGCACTTGAAAAGATGACTCCATATGAATCATGGTATGAAAAGAAGCCTAATGTCAAATATTTCAAAGTTTTTGGTTGTTTAGATTATGTTCATGTAGCTAATCAAAAAATGAAGAAATTAGATACAAAGAGTGAGTCTTGTATTTTTGTTGGGTACAGTGAACAAAGAAAATTTTATAGGCTTTATAATCCTATCACTAACAAAATAGTTGTGTCAAGAGATGTTATATTTGATGAAGGGGGACTGTATGGTTATGATAAATATAATGCCAATTCTGAGAAGTCTAAATCTATTTTTATTGATGGTAATTACGATGATATTACCAATGAGAATATCACAAGTACTTCAATGCCAAGTTCTACAAGTCCATTAAGTATCCCCTCATCTACTACATGTATTCCAAGCACAACTCTAGCTTCAAGTTCTAGTTCTTTAAGGAAGGTAAAAAGTTTGAGTGAAATTTATCAACCTACAAGAAGTCAATCACATGAAGAATGTCCAAGAGGTGAGACAATAAATTATGCTTTAAATACACAAGCTGATTTTGAACCATCATGTTCTGAAGATGCATGTATTAATGATGTTTGGGTACAATAAATGCAAGAAGAGATAGATTTTATTCATAATGATGATACTTAGGAGCTTACAGAGCTTCTATATGTGAAGAAAAATATTGGTACTAAATGGGTCTACAAGACTAAATACAATAGTGTTGGAAGTGTTAAAAGACACAAGGGAGGGTTAGTTTCCAAGGGTTTCACACAAAGTTATGGCATAGATTATGAAGAGACATTTGCACTAGTAGCAAGGCAAGAGACTATCAAAATGATAATTTTACTAGTAGTTCAAAATAAATGAAGCATACATCACATGCATGTGAAAAGTTTCTTCTTGAATGGGTACCTAGAAGAAGAAATTTATGTAGAATAGCCATAAGGTTTTGAAGTGCAAGGTAAAGAATGTCAAATCTACAAGTTGAAGAAGACTTTGTATGGCCTCAAATAAGCATCCAAAGCATGGTATGCAAGGATTGATGGATATTTTCAGCAGAATAGATTCAAAAGAAGTAAAAGTGAGTCTACACTTTACTACAAGTAATAAGGTAAATATATACTTATTATAAGTTTGTATGTTTATAATTTTTTGAATACGATCAGTAATTCTAAGATGAAGGATGGTTTCAAATTTTCAATGATGATCAAATTTGAAATGAAATATTCAAGTCTCATGAAATACATTTTAGGGATGGAGGTTCATCAAAGTAAAGATGATATCTTCATTTGTCAAACAAAGTATGCAAATGATATGTTGAATATATCAAATGGTTGATTATAAATGAGTCTCCACTCCAACTACTTATGGAGTTATGATATGTAAATAAAATGATGCTAAAATAATTGATGAGAAAACTTATAAAAGTATTGTTGGAAGCTTAATGTTTCTAACTAACACAAGACCAGATATTACTTATTAAATTTCTCTTGTATCAAGATATATTTTTGAGCCATCTGAGATTCATAATAAGGTAGCTAAGATATTTTTAAGGTATATGAAAGGTAATATTGACTTTAGTATACATTATAATGCTACTAAAAATTTTAAACTTTTTGGTTTTAGTGATTCTAATTGGGGTGGTAGTTTGGATGACCGAAAGTCAACATCTAAGAATTATTTTTCACTAGGTTCTGGTTTGGTTACATGGAGTTCAAAGAAGCAAAGTTTAGTTGCTCTCTCATCTATAGAATCATAATATACTGCAAGCGGTTTTCAGTCAAAAGAATTTATTTTCAACATTTGTTCATTTTTCGAGATTGGTTCAAAGTTTTGGTTCAATTGAAAATCTTCATCAGCAAGCATCTGAATACAAAAGGAGCCCTGAATCATTGAACCGTTGAACCATTGAACCAATTTGGTTCAAAGGTTCAACGGGTTCAAAGTTCAACAAGTTCAATGTCATTGGCAAAAGTTAAGTGCTTCATAAAGGTTCAAAGTTCAATCACTTCAACAAGTTCATTGGCTTCCAAACATTTGGTCAAATCAAAATGACTTGAACCATTGAACTAATTGGGTTCAAAGGTTCAATGGGTTCAAAGGTTCAACAGCAGGTTCAACCAAAGGAACAGTTCAATCGCTCAGTTTAACCAAGCAGTTCAATGCTTTATTTCACTCAGATGGTTTATTTCCTTTGTTTCAACGTCTTTTGGTTCAATCATTTGGTTTGTCAGTCGGTTCAAGGCTTTCATTGAACTGTTAAACCAAATTTTTGGTTCAACGTCTTGGTTCAATGGAAAGGTTCAACAGCAGGTTTATCGCTTTTTGGTTCAAAAGGTGCTTGGCATGCTTCATTGAACTTTTGAACCAGTTCAACAAATGGTTCAACGTCCAAATTCAACGAGCTTCACGACAACTGCAGGAATTTCCATTGGCAAACATTAGCAGCAGGTTCACCATTTTGGTTCAAAGCCTTGGTTCAACCGATTAGTTCAATGTATTGGTTCAACGGCAAAAAGTGCATCCAATGGTTCGTCGGCGTTTTGCTTCAAAGCCTTGGCGCGCTTCATTGAACCTTTGAATTGGTTCAACAAATGGTTCATCGACTAAGTTCAAAGGGACGGTTCAATGCTAAAGAACTTTTTCGAAGGACAAGTGCCCTTGCAGAGGACACTTCATCGACCAAAGCACCCTTCGGCTTGTTCAAAGACTTGTTCAAAGCCTGGGGGAATTTTCCCTGGACTTTTTGTCCATGGGAATTTTCCCTGGGGAAAATGTCTATAGGAAACGTTCAAAGGGAATGGCCCAAGGAAAAGCCCGGGGGAAATTTGCGAAGGGCCAACGAAGGACCCCGAAGGGCAGGTGCCCTTGTGGGGAAGTCTCGGCCATTAATTTGAGGATACTTCCCGAAGCTGAAGGATCATTTCTCAGGGCCCAAAAGGGCAAAGTCCAATCTAGAAAAGCACCAAGTGAAAAGCCAAAAGAAGACCAAGGGGTGACGCGCTCGAACACGTCAAATTCAACACAGTCAACTAGCCGTTGGAAACATAGTGACGGGCGCGTGAACGTCAAATTGAAGACAACAAAATAACTATTGATCCTTTGAACATGTAGAACATAATACATTCACAATTTTCAAGGCCAAGACCAGTAGAAAGCAGGGAAGGAATAGAACAACAAGCAGAATCCAGGACCTGATTCAATTAATCAGAAAGGGAGGAACGATGAAGATAAGATCAGACCACTAGGTAGACATTCAAAGTTATAAAACTTTCAATTGCATGACTTATCTATCTACATTGAGAAGATCAAATGGGTAAAAGGCCCCAAAGTTCCAACTTGTCTACCTAACATTTCCCAACGCATCATGATGTATTACTGTTCCCGAGTCCTTCTTGAACGTGGCTATATAAGGGACTTCCTATCATTGTAAAAGGATCTTCTTTTTGATAATCTGAACAAAACTATGCTGATATTGAGAGGCATCATTGAGACTTTGTGCTCAGTGTGTTTATCATATTTTGTTAATGAAAACAAGGGACTTTTTCAGTCTTTGTGCTGTGAATTCTTTGTGGTTGAAGAAACTATTCTTATGTTTATTTCCTTGATTTATCTTCCGTTTCATTGATTTAATAAGCAAGATTAGTAAAATTACTCAGGAAGGTGTCCTGAAGAATCAATTGTGGAGAGACTTTGTGCCCCCATAGCTGCCTTCAGTGTGTTTGCTTTTTCATTGCTGTGTAAAGGACTTTGAGCTTTCATTGCCTTTCGTATATCACTCTTGAGTATTTCAGGTACAAACTTTGTGCTGTGTCTTGATTTGCTGGTTCTCATACTCCCAGTTACGCTCTACTTTAATTTCCAGGAATATTCTTGTGGCTGGTTGAATAGTTTTCCTTGAAAGAAGAGGAGAGCTGTCTGTCATTCCCTTGAGTTTTTCCTTTGTTTTGTATGCATCATCTCTGAAGAAAGAGAGATGGATGTCTGGTTCTACCCTTGAGTATTAATTTCCGTTTATACATATACATAGCATATCCACAGGGAACCTCCCCTTGATGAGAGGAGAGAGAAGTCTCCTTCTGATGTGATAAACTTACACATTAGGATGACTAATCTTCTTGCTTTGGCTAATAAGACCTATTTTGTTTACCAGTACACTGATAGACAAAATATTCAACCAAGAGTTATAATTAACATTTATAATATAATTTAATAAAATGAAAATTATTATAATATTTTATTATAATATAATTATAAATTCATTATTTACATTTATTTAAATAATAATAAATTAAATATTATATATAATTTTATAATATAAATTATATTATAAAAAGTTATTATACATAAAAAATTATTAATAATATATTGCGTTGATATATGTGAAACTGTATTGAACTTTATATGTGCATGTAATTGGGTTTCTTCGATTCAATAATTTAAAAGACCTTGACATTTCTCTTCAATATTTTCATCGGTGCCAACCAAGTTTCTATATAGTTAGGCAACGGGTCAAAAAAGAGCGTGAGATAGTTTGAACATTTGGCATGTTGGTTTAATCTTCCGATTTTTATCGTGCCGCTGCCGTCTTTCTCGGTTCTACGTGACTGTCTCGCCGACTTTAATTGTATTGATTTTTTTAAAGCTTTGGGTTGCGTCTTTTAGGCGGGTTCCTTAATTAATGGGTCCTTCTTGGGAGCCCACATCATTAGTTGTGGTTTAATGTAGGGAAGCGATCAAGGCATCGAAGCATGCTTGCAATTTTTTCATAATATAATGTACTCCCTGATTAGGAATCTCTTTCTGTTGTTTTCTTTGATTTATTTATTTTTGATAATGTATGTAATTGGTTCAAAATTCATGTTTTTATTAGTTATTTTATGGGTTGTATTTTTGTTAAATTTGTGATTTTTAGTTGGATGTAAACCAACTCGCATCGTTATGGCATTAAGTTTATAAGGATTCAAAATTTAACTAAAGATTTTTTTATTTTTATTTTTATTTTTAGTTCGAACAACCTGAACAGTGTGTCATTGTTCACAAAAATAGCTGAAATAATGTAAGAAGCTTCTTATTTGTCTTTTCTCCTCGACCCATGACTTTATCATCATAGAAAAAAGCCAAACATAAGATTTTTAATTGGGTTGAATTCCCGGAGTTGCCTATATCTTTTTGGCCATTTTTAGAATAATTGGTTAAACCCCTAGGTCATTTCATTTGCTTTGAAACTTATAATTTATTTGTTGCCCAACTTCAATAATGCATTTGTGTTAAGGTTGACCTTGCACATGATTTAAATGATAGCATTGATATACAAATTGGTAAGCAAAGGTTTATTTAGAGAGTCTTATATATCAATCTTCTCAATACCTACTTCAAGTGTCAACCTTAGACCATATGATTAAGGATTGTCTACTTATGGATTTTTTAAAGCCTCCATTGAAGATCATGCCATAAACCACTTGCATAATGATAAGAGCTAATGCTGGATGAAACATGGTGCATCAAAGGAATAATCTTAATAACTACAACCCTAAAGCCCCTACCATTAATTCCAAGCCTTTCACTTCCACTAATATAGTCACCCTGCCACCAAAGGTCCCATCTCAGGTTTCTCTACCAAACCTTATTCAAGCTATGACAAATGTTCCTCACTTAATATTAATGTGCTTTTGAAACCCCATGAATCCTCTATTGTTATCTTCTCTCTCTTTCAAATGCAAATCACATGTCACAAAAGGTTCTCATCTTGGATCCCTAAGCATAAGATACTTTTTCTCCATGTCGACAGGTGAGAGCCAGCAACAACAATTCTTAAGTAACTGCTTTGAAATGTTAGAAGGCTAAGAGGGAAAAAACATGAACTTCAATAGTTTTTAATGAATGTTTTCATTTGGAATGTCTACTCTTTAACTCACCCAATACATAATTATTTGGTGTGGGATAATTGTTAGAACTTTTTAGGTATGTAAATCATCTATTTGCAAGAGGTTAAGATTAATGGTTCCAATATCCATATGGCAACTAAAATCATCCAGGTTAGTCCAAGTTGTCATATGTCTACACATGATGTAGGGCATGATGGAATCATAACAATGAATTCACCAATGAATCATTTGTGGCCAGGTGGGGTGTGGTCCCATCTAACCTTGCACTCTGGACTTTTTTTAACATTGACGGGAAAATCCTTTGTTTTGTAAGTTTTTATGCTTCCAATAATTTCATCAAATAGGAAGCTCTTTGGTGATGGCTAACTTGTCACCTTCATATTTTCCAATGGATCCTTTGTGTAGATTTGAAAATGACATAATCACCTAAGGATAAATAAGGAATCACACCCATGAAATGGTGTGATGCTGAGAAGGAAGCTTGGTTCTACATGCACAATAATCTGGGTCTATATGACATAAATCATCATTGCAGGTCTTCTTCTCCCACACCCTAGTTCACTTGGTTGAATTTACATGAAGGTAATGAAAGTGTCCTTAAAATAATTGATAAGGCTTTTCTCTCAAACCAAAATATTTTCTTCTTTACCCATAAGTGCGATAGACCTATCAATGTGATTCCATATGCCATCCTCTTTGACCACAAGCCATTAAATTCATTGTTGAATGGTCTACTACTCTAGTGAAGAACTATAATAACTAGGTTTATCTCAACCCTTCCCATTTTTAACATGCTCCAACCCTTTCTCATATTAATGGAGTATGGAATTTAGTCCCTTTCCCCTCTAGAGATACTAGGTGGATTAATTAATTCAAGGCATCCATCACTCTACTGACATTTTCCTTTGTTTCTTTGTCAAGCAACTAGCTCTAATTTAGAAGAGAGTTATCTCAACCTGTATTGTAGAATAAAAATGCATTTCCCAAAATCTGGAATAGACTTCTTTGGACCCCATCCATTCATTTAAAATTGAAAACCAAATATCTAAAGAATTTTTCATTAAAATAAGATCCCATCAATCTGTTGTGAAAATCAAATCTATCAAGGAATTTGGTAAACATATTAATCATATCATAAACATCATGTAAGCTTTTGTTAAGCACTTTAAACATGTATTTCAATCTCAAACCTCTTATGTTGTCTTTTAAATGGCATTGAATAAATTCCTTGATGTTTTCCCTTGGAGGCTTTTACATAGCTAGAAAGTGGCATGTGATAACCACCTTTCTATTAAGTGCCTTCACCAAGATATCATTGTTATGGATAAAGATAAATCCCCAGGTATTGATGGCTTCCATTGTGATTTTTCTCAAACCCTATAAGATTGTGTGGGGCTATATCTTCTCAATGTTTACTTGGAAGCTCTGACCAAGGGTTCATTGGGAAATATCATCAATCTAGGTAACATCAAGTTCATCCCTAAATCTAGGGACCCTAAATTAAATACCAACTAGAGACTTGTTAATTTATAAATTTCTCCTATAAGATAATTTCCAAATACTTGTCTCTCAAAATAACCTATCTCCCCCCTCCCTCATTTTCAATCTAGAAAAATATGTTTTCATTCAAGGAAGATATATTCTAGACAACATAATATTAGTGTGGGAGGGGATCGAATGAACTCGTGTCTATAATCAAAGTCACCTATTCATCAAAATAGATTTTTAAAATGATTTTGACATGGTTGAATGGCCCTTTATTTTATCCATTTTACAAGCTTTGGGGTTTGGCCATATATTCATTCACCATGTTCAAATCCTCTTCAAATATGTGTTTTATTGTCTCACAAATAATGGCCACCAATCTGAGAGTTTTTGTATTTTACTCTTTATCAAAGAGGGTTTCCCTCTTGCCCCTTAATTATATATCATTGTTTCCAATGTTTTTTTCTATTTATTGTGATATTATGTTTCAAGAGTTCTCATCAAAATAATCAATCTCCCCATGGCACTCCACATTGAGCTCATAAATTTGAATATTTTTTTTGACTTCCTTCTTACTATTCAATAAGAATAAGTTGTTCAGAATGCTAAGGAATTATTACAAAACTTTTACCTAGCCTATAACTCCAACATTCAATATATCAAGATGTAATGCTTTAGACAATGCTAAGGTCATACACCTAGCTATCTTAAGAGTTATTAATGGATTTATATTTCCCATGGAGATATTTTTATATTATTGGGTATTGCTTTTAATTTTCAACCCTCCCATGTGGATCTATGGAACTATGTTATTCTTAAAGTGGAAACTAAGTTATTTTATTAGATTACCAAACCCTCTTTCTAGCTAATAAATTGCATATTTTCTCCAAATTCCTTTCAGCCACCAGTGTCTATTATTCCTTTTGTTGGGATTCTTCTAAAACAACCTATAATATTTTTTAAAAACTATTGAAAGATATTCTATGTGCCAACTCTAAAGGCAATAAAGGCTTTCACATAATGGCTTGAGATATCTTTTTCTAGCCTAGAGAAGTTGAGGGTTAGGTCTTATTGATATTATTAAGTAGGGGTTTGCCCTCAATTCCAAGGGGATTGATAGGGATATAAATGGGTAGGAGGTGTTGAAAATTATCCTCAATATCTTTACTTTTTTAAGATGTCCCTTTGGTAGGAACATCTGATAAAATTTAGAGTTCTAAAATCTACTCATTTCCTTAGCTTTGGTGAAAGTTACAAGTACATTTTCATTCAAAATCATATGGAAGCCTTGAAACATTATAAGCCCTAGATAAGATGGAAAGGGGATGTTTTTTAGACTGGTCTCATTTTCAATACTTATTTTATTTGGTGGTCTCCAATGATCACCATAAGTGACAAAACCTTGCAAAATCTTCCAAAATCAAAGATCTTTGGTTTTCTCATAGAGGCATTCAATTTTCGGGTGTATATATTATAAATGATCTATATTTTGTCTCATTTTTCTTGAGTAAAAAGCCAAATTCAAATTTCATATGCAGGACTTTGGGTTTATTTCTGAGATTCAGATGGATACTCCTGATTATGCTTTATAGAAAGTAGTATTACAAGCTTTTCTAAATGGTGGAAAGATTGAAATTGGGTGGCTTCCACCCTAGTTCTTTGGCATAAACTCCAAATTATTTATTAATGGATATTTCCCAATGGTTTTCCTTGGGTAGTGCTAAATAAACAATGAAACACGAACAACTCTACCTGTTTTTACAATAAAAGGTTCTAAATAGTTTGGTATGCTTTTGTAAAACCCCAAAAAACCAAATTTGCCTAGCGTATTCTCTACAAAGGTCTTGTAATGGGAAATAAGCTTCTTCACATGGGGATTCAATCTCCTAGATGCCATGTTCATGGCCATCTTGAGTCTCTAAATCACATTTCTAGATTTATGCTAGAGCTAAGGATGACTAAAAATGAATTCATTCATTTTTGAAACCTTTTAGATCAAATTATTATGCTTGGAACATTACCCTCTAAGTATATTCTACTCTCTTTCCTCTAATATATATCAACGAATATTACATAAATTTTGAATCGAATTTATTTGTAGCATTTGGAAAGAGAAGAATCCAACTATAATTAATGAAGACTACCTAGATAGAGTTTTCTTATTTTTAATAAAATTTATGTTTTATCTAATGTAATGCTACATATTCAAGTGTAGAAAGATAAATTTTCACTTGAGGTCAATCCTCTCTGTATTGTTATGGGCCATTGGGGTAATGCTCTATGTACGATCAACATAGTGCCTTTTGATGATGATCAAGACATCCAGAATAGAGCACATGAGTGATGAGCAAATGGTCATGGGAAGTGAGGGTTTTGCCCCCAAAAGGCCTTTACCATCCCTCCGCCTCCTTTACATCAAATATTCTCTCATTTTTGGGGGTTTGGAGGGTAGCCCTCAACTTAGTATGATTTTGGTTGCACTTGTTTTAAACAGTTAGGTGGAAATGCTCAAAGAAATTTTCCCAGACTGGATCTTGGAACTTCTCCCCTACATGAGCTGACTAAGGGTGAAGAAATAAAACAACATGATGGGTAGAATATTCTTGATATTTGTTGCTTACATTTGAGAGGCTAGGGATATAAACTTGATATCCCTCTTCTACCTCCTACAAAGTTGGTGGTACATGTTGAACAATATTGGTTGATTTGTCCTTTTATCCTATTTAAATGATCCTATTATAGTATTATTTTAAATTTCATTTGGATTCTTTAATTATTTTATCACCTGATAATTGTATATTTTTAATTTTAAAATGTATTATATATATATATATATATATATATATATATATATATATATATATATATATATATAAATATATATATATATATAATACAGGTGGGAAATTTTAACAAGAAGACATCCATATGAAAATATTATCATGTCAAAATAGGAAGGAATTAATTAAAACATTTTTAACGTGGCAATTACAAGGCAATAAAATCTATCTAATGTTTAAAAGCCATGTTTTATTTTAAAAGGAAGCATGGTAAGTCGAATCTTTTTTTTGAAGCTTCTAGGAAAGTTTATAGAAAATATTTTTATGGGAAAAAAAATAGGAGCTCACTATTATTTTAATATTTAAAAAGTTTTTTTTTAATTTTTATATATGGAAAAGTGAAATAAGTATAAAGTCAAGTCAATTATACTTTTTTTTTTCAATTTTTATATATGGAAAAGTGAAATAAATATAAAGTCAAGTAAATTAACAAGTATAATAACAGAAAATTAGTATAGTGAGAAAATTGGATAAATTTATTTAGCTACAAAGTAAGAAGTTACAATAAGAAAATATGGACAAAGTTACATATGAATGCTTATTTTTTATTCAATTTTTCTCTACTTATAGCTGTTAGGAGATGTGTATTGATAGTTTTCCTCTTTTTTAATTCTCCCTATGTTTTATATATTGTAAAGTACTTATTTGATTAAAGTGTAGATTTCATAGACTTTGTTAATTTTTATAATTCCAAGAATTTAAATTTGAGTTTTTACTATTTTTTATATAAATAATATTTTAAAAAAAATTATAAAAATTAAATGTAATTATATATACTTTTTGAAATTGATGAAGTCATTGTTTGTTTTCTGAATTTTATTTTGTTGTTAAAATTTCATGATTATATGTAACTATTATTAACCTTGCATATTATTTATTTATATTGTGTTCACATTCCTTCTTGCATAATGCTAGGTTTGTGTTTAAATAAATAAAAAATTAATAATTTCTTGTTTTAGTACATCTTTTTTATTTCTACGTTTATAACTCTTGTTTTTTTTACAAAATTTCTTTCATGCACTTAATTTAGATAGAATAATCGTAGATTAGAAAACAAAACTAATTGAATTGAAGTTTTTTTAATTAAAAATTATTTCCACATTGAATAGAGATTCCATCGTTGTTTTTGAAATGCAAGCTAAAAAAGAATAGATATTTCAATGTGTTAACAGTAATCTAAAGCAAATTTCATATAAAAACTTTCAAATTAGCATGAAATACATGACTTTATTACAAATTAATCTCATTTTTATAATAGTTATGAAACAAAGATAATATATTAATCATATTACATTCTGAAAAAATTTATAATAAATAAAAATAAAATAAAATAAAAATCCCAAAATAATAAATTATAGTCAACATTCTTCATTTACTAAAAAAATATTTATAATTATAATTCATTAAAATAAATCCCCTTACTTTGAAATTATATATATATATATATATATATATATATATATATATATATATATATATAAATATAATATAATAAACATACATATACATGTAGGGGATAATTACAAAGGAGTGATATATTGAGAGGCCGCTTCCATAGATTCATCTCGGCATCTTTTGCTGCCCTCGCCATATATAAAACAGAGTCACATGTACACCTAACCCAAATACGACCTGTTTTGAATAAAAACATTGACTGTTCAAGGAATGATGTGTGCAGGGTACAAAGCCCAAAATCGTCAGAACCACCATCTTCCTCGCATAAAATGTCAATCTAACAGTTACAGGCAGCCAACCGAGTAACAAGCTATTAATATCTTGCATGTATTCTAGTTAGATTCTTGATCACAATGAAGATATGATGCTTCATGTTTGATGAAAAGACGAACAATGGCTTTTCCAATGAAACGAAATAAAGGAAGTTTTAATATTATGCTGAGAGCTGTTAAAATAAATAATATCGACGAAATAAAAAAACTAGCTGCTCAAAAAATAATATATGAACAAAGAAAAATATTGGCTCAAAAGAAAAGACTTGTATTCAATATTTTTTCCATATAATAAAGTGCGGCTCATCATCTTCATATATGATAAAAAGGAGCTGAATTTAAAAATAAATAGATAAAAAATATTCTACCCGTAAATAAGTTTAACAGCAGTTTAAAAATAAAAACATCATGCATTGATCATGTGAACTGTAGTCTTAAAAAATAAACTAAACTATCAACTATCAAACATAAAAATATACAAATATTTTATACTCGAAAACCTAGAAGAAAAGATGACAAAAGTTGCATTGTCTTCATAAGCATCTTATTTATCCATATTGTAAATAAAAATACATAAAATCTAAGGGAACAATAATTAGGAAAATATGTTATGGAAAGATTATTAAAATGAATATCATATTGCTGTTGTTTAACATTCTTGCATAAAATGAGATAGGGTTAGTGGTTATGATTTTTGAGTGAGGTAAAATTGTAGATTTGCACTCTTTCAATTTACAAAGCCCCTCTTACCAAAGCATAAACTTTAAATCAATTTCAGTGTAACTTATGCTCTTTAATATGATAGTTGCAACCTCCATAAAGGAACATATAACAATCGAGGTGGTCCCTAATTTGAGATACATCATGCCACAAAATTATTTGTAGAGATTAGTGTGGAGGCTTACCCAAATACAATAAACTACCTAAGATTGGTTGTGTTTGTGGTCTTATCATACTATTTTTACACATAAAATGGTTATTTTTAGCGTTGTTTATGTGATATTTGCAACGGATTGTCAATGCTATGTTATTAGGGTGGTGAATCCTGTCAAACCTCCCCTAAAAGGAGTCCTATGAGGCGGGTCATTGCAAGGTCCTTATTTATCAAGTCATGATGCATAGATTTCACTTAATAATTCATCATTAACTATTCTAATCAAGGGGATTGCTAATGTGGAAATATGTAAAAAATTATTTCATTGTTCTAGTACTTGTGTCATTTAGAGGGAAATGCAAGTTTAGGTGTTTCATTCAAGTGGGTTTTCAATGTGTTTCATGAAGTGAAAAAAAATTATATTTTTAAGGTTAACCCATTTATTAATATTAGCATTTATGGGTTTGCTCAAGTGATTTTATGACTGATTTAAAGAATTTATTACATGCATTTGACATTATATAAGCGGTAATAAAAAAAAATCATTCTATTTAAACATTTGACAGTGCATTCATGAATGGTGTAAATAATCTTGCAATCAAGATAAACATTAAAATAACACATTACATTTCAACCCTAATCTAACCCTAGCTAAAACTGATAAAAAAAGTAAAATAAGGGAAAGAGAAATAAATCCTAGAGAATATGCAACCAAGTCTAAAGTCATCTTGGATCGAATACAATCCATGAACTAATCCCCATCTAGCCAACATTCACACAATTGCAATCATACCCTCAATATAGCCCAATCCTGGTTGGTTGAAAACATGATCATGATTTTGTATCATGTTTTATTTTTCAATATTTTAATTACAAACATAAATTTGTTGATCTGTCCTTTGGAACGTCTTGCCAACACTAGGATCTTGGCATGGTAAATCCCATCAAGCCTCTCTTAAAAGGAATCTCATGAAGTGGGTCTCCCCAAAGTCTTTGTCTATTATGTAACAATAAAATATTTTCAATCAGTCATTCATTGTGATTTTTATCTATCTAAGTGCCTTTTTTGGTGTGGTAATATTATAAATTCATTTTCGATGCGTTAGTCTTCTAATGGTTGAGAGAGGAATGCAAGTTTGGTTGTTCCATGTGGGGTTTTAGTGTATTTTAGGATACAAGGACAAACTAACATTTCATATGATGTCCATGTGGTTATCAACATTTACAAGTTTTTTAAATGAGTGTGTGTCTACTTTAAAGGGTTTATTACATGAATTTGGTCTTGTATAAGGGATAATATAATATATTCATTCCATTTATACATTAAATAGTGCATTGACGAATGGATAAAATGTTGTTATAATCCAGATAAGCATTAGTAATGGATTACATTCAACTATACTAACCCTAATGTAATAACTAATAAAAGAAATCAAAAAAGGAAGGAAAAAGATAAATAAATCATTGTGTTATAAAGCAAAGTCCATTCCTCACAATTTAAAACATCCTCAAAATTAAACCTTCACTTGGCCATTGTGTGAATACCATCAATGTGGCTAATGCAAAAGTCTAAGGAAAGAGGACATGGAAAAAATGAAACACAACTATCATTGACACAGGTAGGTTGAAATCAAATAACTCTAGCACTTTTACTAATTGATAAAATAGTTGAGTAACACAAGTGTATTAATCTATTAAAACTTATTTGGAAAAAAATTTCTAGAATAATTACAGGAAAGAGAGATAGAAAAAATAAAAATGTAAGCAGGTGGTCCAATATTCCTCTACGGAGAAATAAAGATACAAACATTTGGTAATGTAAATAAATCTATTTATAGAGGATGTAGCTTCCAGGGGAAGGTGTTTCACTCCAAAATGTCCAACAACTACCATAAATGCACTCAAATACCTCCATACTCCAAATCCTCCCACTTTCACTATTCATAGGTTGTAAGAGACCCAAAATAAGTAAAATGTTTGAAATTAAAATATTGAATAGTAAAATGTGATACAAAATCATGAACAAGTTTTTAGTTAGGCAAAATTAGGTAAGATTGAAATCACATTAAGTCAGGGAGAGAGTTATCTTTTTGGTCAAGCAAATTATTTCAAAAACCCACTCCAGATGTGGAAGTTACATTGAAAAACTAACTTGACCTCAAAAAACCACTTACCAAATCTATACGATATTTTTGGCCACTCAAGTCTTTAAAAAAATTTCACTTTTTGTAAATTTGAACATCTAGTACTAATCAGGCTTTCAACCTCCAATTAACACTGGGGAAGCCTTTTGAATAGTTCATAGACCTAATCAAGATCTAAATAAATCCTCCCACATTCACTATTCATAGGCTATAAGAGACCCAAAATAGGTCAAATGTTTTAAATTAATATACTAAATAGTAAAATGTGATACAAAATCATGAACAAGTTTTTAAATAAGAAAAATTAGGCATAATTTAAGTAACATTAAGTCAAGAAGAGAGTCATATTTTTTGTAAAGCAAATTATTTCAAAAACCAACTCTATATGTTAAAGATACATTAAAAAACTAACTTGACCTCAAAAAACCATTTAGTAGACCAATACGAGATTTTTGGCCACTCAAGTCTTTCAAAAAATTCACTTTTTGTAAATTAAAACACCCAATACTAATTGGGCTTTTAACCTCTAATTAACATTGGGGAAGCCTTTTGAATAGTTTATAGACCTACTCAAGATCTAAATAAATCCTCCCACTTTCACTATTCACAGGTTGTAAGAGACCCAAAATAAGTCAAATGTTTACAATTAAAATATTGAATAGCAAAATGTGATACAACATCATGAACAAGTTTTTAAATAAGAAAAAATAGGCAAAATTGAAGTCACATTAAGTCAGGGAGAGAGTTATCTTTTTAGTAAAGCAAATTATTTCAAAAATTGACTCTAGATGTGAAAGTTACATTGAAAAACTAACTTGACCTCAAAAAACCACTTAGCAAACTTATACAAGATGTTTGGCCACTCAAGTCTTTCAAAAATTTCACTTTTTGTAAATTAAGACACCAATTACTAATCGGGCATTCAACCTCCAATTAACACTAGGGAATCCTTTTGAATAGTTCATAGACGTACTCAAGATCTAAATAAATCTTGCATCTTTCACTATTCATAGGTTATAAGAGACCTAAAATAGGTCAAATGTTTGCAATTAAAATATTGAATAGTACAATGTAATACAAAATCATGAACAATTTTTTAAACTGGCAAAATTAAGCAAAATTGAAGTCACATTAAGTTAGGGAGAGTCATCTTTTTGATAAATAAAATTATTTCAAAAACTGACTCTAGATGTGAAAGTTACATTAAAAACTAACTTGAACTCGAAAAACCACTTAACAAACCTATACACAATTTTTGGCCACTCATTTCTTTCAAAAATTTCACTTTTTTTTTAAATTCGAACACCTAGTACTAATCAGGATTTCAACCTCGAATTAACATTAGGGAAGCCTTTTGAATAGTTCATAGACCTACTCAAGATCTAAAAAAATCCTCCCACTTTCACTATTCATAGGGTGTAGGAGACCCAAAATAAGTCAAAGGTTTACAATTAAAATATTGAATCGTAAAATGTGATACAAAATCATGAACAATTTTTTAAACAGGAAAAATTAGACAAAATTGAAGTCACATTAAGTCAGGGAGAGCGTCATCTTCTTGATAGAGCAAATTATTTCCAAAACTGACTCTAGATGTGAAAGTTACATTTGAAAACTAACTTGACCTCAAAAAACCTCTTAGCAGACCTATACGAGATTTTTGGCCATTCAAGTCTTTCAAAAAAATCACTTTTTATAAATTAGAACACCCAGTACTAATCAGGGTTTCAACCTCTAATTAACACTAGGGAATCCTTTTAAATGGTTCATAGACCTACACAAGATCTAAATGTCTGATTACCACTAAGGAAGATGAGTTCAAATGGGAGTTCTAAGACATAATCTGGGTCTAGATCATCAATTTGAACTACCAGCACTTACATTTGTGGAGATCCTATGTTAATCATGTTTTAAATCTTGGATAACATTACAAGGGGCTCAAGACTGACCATGTAGACTTTGTTTAGGTTTAAACCCCAAATACCACTACTAAACCAAGGACTAATGACCCTAAGACCTAATTAGAGATTCAATATATGATAAGAACTATAATGACATTCACTTCTTAGAGACCTA
>JARHVA010003634.1:262500-280000 GCA_037957365.1 Torreya grandis | reverse complement strand
ATAACAACATATATATAATAGCTTATTAAAAAATATCCAAATTAAATATGCCAACTATAAATATATATAGATAGTCAAATAGTTTACTTGGTGAGGAATAAGGATGTAACATTTTTCTCCCATAAAACTAGTCATCATCCTAAATGACTCTTATTCAAATATAAGTTCTGAGTTATAATATTATTCAATATAAAAATAACATAGTATAATAGTATCTAATCAAGTAAATAAATGTGAAAATATCTTATAGAAATTGCCATTATCCTATGAAGTAACACTATACTCAAAATATTGGTCTTTCTAGATCTTACACTATGACATCCCTTTGTTACACAAATAAAGTTTGCGTATGTCAATTACATTGGGTTCAACTGTGACCACCCCAGGGTCTAGAATCTACAAAACATTCTAATCCAACACGTGTAAGATCATCTATATACTTATTAAGATAAGAAACATGTAAGACATTATGTAATAGATCTAGGGTTGATGGTAATGAAAGCATATACACTATAGGATTGACCACTTCTAACACATCAAAAGGTCCCACATATCTCAGTGACAATTTTGTTAACTACCTAAATTTAATCAAGCTCTTATATGACTTAACCTACAAAAAACCTTTATCACCTACTACAAAGCATCTTTCTGTCATCTTTAAATTTGCATAACTCTTCTTCTTATCATTAGCATTGGCCAATCTCTACCTGATTAATCTAACTTGCTCTTCCATCTCTAAAAGCATCTCAGGTCCAAAGAATACTTTATCCTCTAACATATCCCAATTAATGGGTGCCCTGCACCTTCTCCCATAAAATGCCTCAAATGGTGACATCTTTAAAGATAATTGGTATGATTTATTATATAAAAACTTAACCAATGAAAGATAATATTCACACTTGTACTTCTAATCCATGCAATACATATAAAGAAGATCCTCTAACACTTGATTAATTCTCTCAATTAGACCATCAATCTCTAGGTGATTTGTTGTAATTAAATTTAATTATGTACCCAGAGTTGAATTTAGAGTTACCAAAAATCTTGAAGTCATATTTGGACCATGATATGGAATGATCTTCTCTAAAAATCCATGCAACTTAGACACTTCCTCTACAAACCTTTTAATAAGGGTACATGCATCATCTATCAAATTGCCTATTATAAAATAAGACACCTTGGTTAGATTGTCAACAATGACCAAGATCATTTCATGACTATTATGTGACATCAATAATTCTTGGACAAAATCCATAAAATTCACCTACCATTTTTATTTTGATATATCATGCAGATATAACTATCTAGGTAGATGCATATATTCAGCTTTCACTCACTAACATTCCAAACAACATGACACATAATCTGATATATCTTTCTTGATTCCCTTATAAAAATCTAGTTTTCTAAGCTCTATCATGAGCTTTGATACTCTTAGATGTCCCAAAAATGGGGCATTGTGTAATTATTTTAGTACTATGATCTACTTATTCTCTTGATCTGGCACATACATCAATCTAATATAATGTAATAGACCATCACTATCTAATATGAATCCTTTATACTGATGATTATAAGCATCCTTTGACAAAGCATATCTACCTTTCTCATAAAAATCATCTCCCAGTGAGAACTCAATCACCCAATCCATGAAAGTACTCATAATAGTAGATATATCTACTATGTACTTGTTGTGATTGAGGGGATCAACTACTCTACTCTCTTTGCATTTGATATAGATGATATCAAAATTGGGAACTCAATCACCCAATAAGTTCTAGGCCATTTTTAGGGTATTAGATATGTTGGTAGCACTCATTAACATACAGTTGTTTAGGGAAGCTCGACACCATGGTCCCACTAACCCATTTTTCCCAATGTCACTATAAGAGGGAAGAACTAAGGTTTTACTCTTTGATAAAGAGAGATAATACATGACCCTAATATGATTCCATAAGAGTGAAGGAAATGGAAAACTCAAAAGTATCTATATGGTCACATATTGTTCTAGTAGCTATTCTGTATAGGACACTTGCATCCAATCTAGACACTATCATTGACATAACTATCTAAGGATAACGTGTCTAAAGCTATACAGGTGCCAAATCTAGAAATGTGTGACTATTATAGAACACTCTTATAATTTTCTTCTTATCTATTCTAGATCCATATCTATATTAGCATCATTATCACCTAAGTACATGTTTTCATTATCATTAAAATATATAACATAGACATACTTTTCACTTTTATCATATCTTAGTATAATAAATCTAGTATGTGTTTTATCTGAGTTTCAAAAATAATTAGACTACTATAGATATGTTTTATCACCCTTATGTTTATTAATTTCTATATTCTTAACCCTATATACCCTAGATCTATATTTTTAGGGGTAAACACCCATGTATGTTATAATTGATAATGTAGTGACCACATGTCTAGGAAAACCTATAAGGGTAAGTCAATCTCACAATGGACCTGTTATGAGTTTCCATTGAATTCCTTAACTAATTTAGTTAAAAGAGTAAGGAATCATGTGTATATACAAAATGTGTAAGGTCATGGTGTAGACATTCTTGCTAGTACCATTATCAATCATAACACTATGTATAAGCTAGTGATCAAGGTATGCCTAAATGAATAATGAATCATTATTCAAGTCATAATCCATAATATTTCTATCACCAAAAGTAATAGGATTTTTATAAACCATGAGATGTGTATGCCATAAATAGGTACCAATATTCCCATATAATAGGTGTCCATAAGTTGGTGGATGAGAGTGTGAATTATATTCCATTGTTACTTCTTGTTCCTTTTTAGAATGGTCTTGTAAAGGGTTGTTAAGTATATTATGATTCTATTTTTTGTGAGGTTTTAAACTTGATTCCTTTGGAGGATCATCAAACATAAATTTTTTGTCATTGAAAAAGTCTTAGGTCTTATGTTTTATAGTAGAATATTGGTTCGTATAATGTCCAAGGCCTTGGTGATCATCACAAAAAGAATTTGAATCATATCCTTTGGGTAGAGGTTGACTCATATCAACCTCTATTGGATGAGGGAGAGATATGAGGTGACACTCCATAAGATTCAAATGTAATTAATATAGAGACTAAGATAATCATGTAAATTATCTCCCTAGTGTATTGGATAAGACATGTTGATTAGGTTATTGTAACACTAC
This sequence comes from Torreya grandis, assembly GCA_037957365.1. NCBI lineage: Eukaryota > Viridiplantae > Streptophyta > Pinopsida > Cupressales > Taxaceae > Torreya > Torreya grandis. Next base: position 276,810 of record JARHVA010003634.1, on the reverse strand, counting down.
ATTAATTGTTGTAGTTACTTACATTTAATGTTTTGTAGGATTAAAATTATAACTTGGTCTAATAGTGAACTTTTTATTTCGTGTATTTGGTCTATTTTATATTTATTTAAGTTTTTTTAATGAGATTAGATTTATTTCATGATCACAAATAATATGACATAAGTCATCAAAAACTTGAACTTTTGAAAATAATGGTCTCATTTGTTTGAAAACAATGGTATCATGTAATGGGGAAAGCAAACATTTCTTGAAGATGTATTGAATCTCTTTATGTTCCATTAGATTGGTAATTTTATACATCATTGTCTTTTATCTTAAGACATATTCATTAATAGATTAATTGGTTACTTTTTTTTATTTTTTTAAATAGGACATATGAAACCTTTTCAATATGTTGATAGAGAAGTGTGCTAAAAACTAATATGCAATAGGTTTGATTGATATTAATGATTGGATTGGAAAGTCATAGAACCACCTTAGAGCATAATTGATGAGGCTCCTTAGAAATAGTTCTTTCAAAATTTTATCATTAGAGGCAGATAAAGGCATTCCACATATAACAATTGAAGATGGTTTTCAAGATCACTCTTGTCATCATAAAATTTGAACTTAGGTGCAATATAAACAATTTGAAAAGGGTACAAATATATCTTAGGTGTAAGATGATTAATCAACACTTCTTTTGAATCACGTTAGGTTCACTAAATGCTTAACTCTAAATTTATGTTTATGATCACCTAAGGTTAATACTATATATTAATAAGAATATGGGTGATAAAAATATCTATAGTAGTCAAATTAATTCACAATCTCAAATAAACAATATTATCAATTCGTAACACTGAGATGTGCTCAAAATAGAAAGTACAATTATTGATATTGAAATAAATATGAAACATGAGTATTTAGATGGTTAATTGTGCATAAATAGATATAGGTTGATATAATATATAAGTGGACTGGATCAAGATTATGACATAGTTATCATATTCTATAATTTTGCATTTTAATGCCTTAGACACTTGTGTCAAATATGAAGAGTTGTGTTGACACTGGTATCTGGGTTAAATGTAGGTGTCCAATATAAATAATGATTATATCTAGATATGACCTCTTAGATTATTCTAGGTCTTCTTTCACCTTTATTATCATGTTTTTAGACTACATGGATAGGCTATTAATCTTTATCAAATGATGAAACCTTAACTTCCTCATGCTTGGAGTCATTACAAGAGAAATGGGTTAATGAGCACACTTTGTCAAGCTAAGCTAATGAACCTTATGTTAATGGGTATTTATTGCATATAAAATACTATAATTAGTGTATTATACTTATGTATTTGTCCCTTAAATGTTGGATTATGTTTTCATAAGGATGCAATGTGTGATAAATAAGTACGTAAATTGACCTACCTTGTAACTTGGAAAATATGGCTCATGGGATGCTCCTATAGTAATTTATACCTATAATGATAATAATATTATTTTTGATATGATAATAGAGATTAATGGGGAAGACTTTCTCACTTTAATGCTTGATTGAGTGATTTTGGTAACTTGTCTTATGAAATACTAGGTGAGGAATGAATGAGTGTTGTTCTTGTATATATAACAACCACTTTTAAAAATATCTCACACTAAAACACTTAGTCCAACATTTAGGATACATTTAATTTTAAAATTAGATGAATTTTAAGAACTTAAAACTTAATTTTAAAAGGGACACTATTAACAACATAGGTGTATAGTTGGAACACAAGTGTATGAGAATCTGGAAATAGCTAAAGGTATAAAACTTGCAGAGAGTGATTATAATTAGGTTTATGGAATTTTTCATAGTATATAAGGCTAAAAAATTATAACAATAGTGGTTAGACTAAGAGATAAGTAATTTGGGACAAGGTGATAGTGAAAATTAACCTTTCAATAGTGGGAAGTTCTTAAAATTGAAGGGTATAACCATGATACTTATCTTTTAATTGTACAAAACTGATGTGCTATATAATTCAAATTTAGTGTCTACAAAAATCCATACTTTAGATACTAAATAGTGTATTTATGTATATAAATGAGGAGATGGATGGATTTATAGGAGGGATATTTGGGAAACTTATGGAAAGAGAGTTAGAGAAACAAACTAGTTGATGAGGTATCTACATTATAGAGTGGTGATGAAGGTATACTAGTTGACATGGAATTTGATCACAACTTTATAGAAATATAGTTTATTGACTACATAATCTATTTTCCATGGACCTTCATTATTAGAGTTATTTAAATTTTGTGGTATGTGATCATTTTGTTTTTGTTTCTACACCTAATTTAGGGAAGGAATAAAATTGAAAAACATTGAAGGCATGGGTGTGATTTATTTCCCCTAAAATCACAGGCCATATAAATTAATTTAACTATATCTATTGGATATGTATGTATGAATTGCATTCCCATTGGGGGACACAATTTGGGGACAAAAAAGGGCATACCTGTGGACATGATTTTTATAAAATTTCATAATTTTAAACTTCTTTAGATAGTTTGAGATGGCTACACTCAAAATTTGAAGATGGCATACAAACATGAATCGTATCATTTTGAGTCAAGTTTTCAAAAAAATACTATTTTTGAAAAATGGTTAACCATAAATAGGTCAAACATCTAAAATTTGAAGATAACCTCCTTTTTTTAAAAGAAAACATAGTAGATAGATGGTCATGTGGCCCACCATTTTTTTAGCATCATTAAATATTGTTTAAAACCCTTTGGTAAATATTTAGATAATATATTCTAGTGTGTTAATATTTTTTCAATGAATATTTTTTTAATATTATTTTTGTAATTAAGTAGATCCTTAAAATAGATAAAAAATGGACAACCAGTCGTGCGACCCCCCCTCCCCCCCAACTACATCATAAAAAACAAATTTTGATTTCTTATGAATGTGTGTATAATTAGACGTAGTTTTTCACCATATAATTTTTTTTGCAATTGAATCAATGTAAAAAAAATTACATAAAAATGAATAGTCATGTATATGTGTGGCATGTAGTGGCCTAAAAAAGGTATATTTAGAAATAAATATAGTTTGAACCCCTAAAATAGTCCAAAAATTATAAAAATCATATATTTGGAAAGAGGATAACATGTTCATCATGATGGTAATAATTTTTTGAATTTTTTAATTAAAATCCATTGTATATTTGGTGATTGAAGTTAAAATTTGTTGGTTTCTATCAAAACTTTTGGTCTCTACTATAGATGCACTGTCACAAGCCTTTGGCTCAGAAATCCAAGCCATTTATGATCCTAAAGGCTCAGTTTTGAATTTAATTTAAAATACCACATATGTTTTATATAATGTGTATATGTTATATAATGTATAATATAATTCATATGCATTATATAACACGTACACATTATTTTATAATAAGATGAAAAAGCAAAATTTGGCCTTGGGGTACTTATTTTTATTATATTTTGATATTTTGGTCTTAGTGTACATGTTGTGTTTTGTATAAGATGTGGTTTTGAGATCAATAAACTTTAAATGGTCACATGTATCCTTGATTTTTACCTATAGTAATGAATTTATAGCTTGGAAAATATATAAATGCACTAGGGACCTTGTTCAAAATCATTAAGGGATGGTTATGCTCTAGAAATATAGGGTGTCATAGATCTAGCATTGAATAAGTATGACATATGTATAAGATACCCTAGCTCAAACTCTATTAAGCTTATTCTAGATACATTAAAGGTGACAATGTCCCCTAAATTTGAGACCTGCTTCCCCTCAAGGATGATGCTAAGAAGAGGAACCCAATAATTATTCATGTGGATAGTGTTACTCACCTCATATAGATGGTTGATCAAAATTAAATACCAGTCTGTACCCCCTCACTTAAATTTTCAAGATTATATATTTTATGTATCTTCAATCATCTTATTCATATTTCATTTTAACAAGCTTAAAATTTATGATGTAGATTACAAAAATGTTGTATCTCAAAATTCTTTCTCTGACTTGGGATTTGAGGTTGAGTAGTCCATTACTAAATTGTGTTCTCTTCTATATGTAAGAATTAATATTAATGTACATTGGGATCTAGAGGTAATTGAAGGTAGAAAGATGTAAATAATTTGAATACATACATAGAAAACTAATATTGTTATGCGTTAACTCAATTCATATGATACCTTAAAGGTCTTTACATGAAATTTTCCACACCATAAAGGCAAGTCAGAGGCTTGCATCATGTGAATTATTTACTAGACATGAGTTGATGTATCTATGTCAATATTTAAATAATTTTGTCTTATATATATGTACAATATTTGTGAATAAGGCTTAATTGGATTGGTTGGAGGTGATGGGCCCTATCTAGGTATAAAAGATCATGAGTTCCACTCATGTGAAATAATAAATGTAGAGAGTGAATTGTGCACATGCTTATATTTATCCGACATGGCATTTGAGATGTTTTCATATTTTTCCAAGATTTTCTTATTATTAATGGGATCATTAAGTACTTTTAATGACTTGATATAGTGGGTCCAAACCAAGCCTATCAATATTATATATTTGAATCATCCACTTGGTGTACAGAAGTACATGTGACCATCTCTGATTGGATTAGGACTCTCGAGATGATAACATCTTTGATCCTTTTTAGATGTAGAATGTATGTATATATGACAACTCTAACACTTTTTTAGGTGTACTAAATCTTCATTTGGATATATCTGATTGGATTGGGCATTTTGAGGATATAAAACATATGATGCTTCTAGGACTTGATAATTATATCTCTAACACTTGTATGTGTGTAGGAGATACACATGGTGGCATCTTATTAGATTGGGCTTCACAAGGCTCTGATATCTCTTTAATGCTTCTAGGACCTAACACCTCTAACAATGATGACACTTATGAGTGTGTGAGGTACATGTGGTGATATGTAATTGTATTTGGCCTCCCAAGTCATTGTCAACTTTGAAACTTATAGGCCCTGATGTGTCTCTGATAGGTTTAAAAAAATTAGGTGTATAAGGTACACACATGGCAAAATAAGGTTTAATTATAGTGGAAATTAGGGTCAAAACAAGCCATGTATGAACATATTTTAAATTTTATAAATGATTTGATTTGGAGTGAAATTAACCCTAGTATGTGATCATGTATATATAAAATGAACCAAAGAGTTGATTCATTCAATCAAAGAGGCATAAGAGGCTAATTTGAACCCCTTGTTGATGTAATTATAAGATCATGATATATGATGTGGGATAAAATTAAGTATTATTCTATCATGAATTGAGATAATCAATAAATTAGTGCAATTATGGACATGATTTGGCAAAATTGAGCCCTTAAACTAAATTAATAGCCTGATCGATTTTATAATTTATGTAACATATATGGTTTAACTAACCCTAATTTAATAAAAAATGTAAATATGACAAATTTGAACCCATTGAACCTAAATTAGAGTCTACGATGTGATTAAAGGGGCTAAATTAGCTCACATTTATTGAGATGTTGACTGTAAACCATAATGTTATCACTTAAACATGTACAATTCCCCTAAACTCTAATTTCTTGACATATACACATGTAGAAACTCATTACACTAAACCCCTAACCTTAAATCCTAATTTTATAACAAACACAACCCATATGTTTCATGATTTCATAAAAAATGCATAAATTCATGAATGTGATTAGTGCTAATTTGTGAACCCATTGAACCTAGTTTTGCAAGGAGATATGATGGGATTTAGGGTAAAATTAGCTCATTTAACCTTACATATTGAGCCTTATTGCATCACATGATAGTCTTATTGCTTCATATTCTTATCAAGATTCTTATTTCATCATATTGGATTTTATGCATCATATTGGGGATTTATGCATCATATTGAGCCCTATTACATCATATTGAGCCTTGCTACATCATATGATAGCCTTATTGCATCATATGATCATCTTATTGCATTATATTAGGAGTTTATCACATCATATAATAGTCTTATTGCATCATATTAGGGATTTATACATTAAATATGAGTGTTATTTCTTGTTTTTATAGGATATGTCTTTATTTCAATAAATATGTATACATTATAATAACGTATATGCATTACTATAATGTGTACATGTTCCTTAAAGTATAGATAAAACTTACTTTTTAATGTCTATTTTTCTCCCAAATCGAGATTGATGTCCCCATAAACATTCCCTGCATACATTTTGAAGTACTTTTTTGGACCCCACATTTTTAAGTGCTTTCTTGGGTGATTTTATAAAAATGGGTTCTATTTCACATTTAAGGGAGAGGAATAAGTTGAAGAACAAAACATCAGAGCAATTAGAAGAGTTGAGAGAAAAATACAAGGTACTAAAGCAAGTATTTCATTCTAAACAAGGTAAAAACACTAACCTTGATGAGCCAAATGACTTAGATAATGAGGTGATTGATAATAATGAATTGAATAATGATGAAACTAATAGTGATGAATTGAATTATGATGAAACTGATAATAATGAATTGAATTATAATGAAATTAACAATAATAAATTAGATAATGTTGGAAGTTCACATTCAAAGTTTAAAGTTTTAGATTTTGTTGATGATGAGGCTATGCATGATACTTTTCCCACCAAAAATTATTAAAATTTAATGGAAACAAATAATGATGAAATTAACAATGAGGAAAATTTTATGGAAACATATAATCAAGAAACAAAAGTGAAGTAAATTTCATGGAAACATATAATGATTTTGAAACACCCTCTTAATGGATTTCACCAATAACAGCACCTCCAAGAATTAGGTGTAGAAAAGACAAGTACTTAATTGAAGACAATGAAAATATTTTGAAAACAATGCATAACAAAATGTCTGGTCACCATTCAAGAAGATTGGCTCAAGGAATTTGGGATAGTTTCTTTCATAGATTAGATTATGATAGTCAAATATGTCTATTATTTATTTCATTGATGAAATTGGTTAAGGTGAGGCCTCCAACATACACATTAGGACTAAGCACATCTAACATGGATGATGAAAACAATTAAATTGTTGAAAATCTACATGATGCATATCATTCTATAGGCCTGACATCACACATCAAAATTTTTAATGCTACCTGACATATAATGACAACTTTGGTAGTAAGTGATAAAATAAGGAAAAAATGATTGATTTCAAAAATAAGCCAAACACTTGATATAAACAAAAAAACATTAATGAAAGTAATTGCAAGATTTGAAATACTTAATGAACCCAATACCTAAGAGCTATAGGAATTATTTGGTAGACATCTACGAAAGGACATGGATATAGCCAATATTTTGAAAGACTTAATTGCATAATTTTGGAAAGATAATACAAGAATTTCACCCAATGCAAGAAATGTAGTGAAAAGGATAGTCGATTCTCATAATCATGAGATACATTTGAAACATTTCTTAGATATGAGTAAAAAAAATTATACTCAATTTTTTTGGAAAAAATTCACAAATTGCTATTAGTCATTTTTTAAAAAATATTCCCAAACCTTTTTATGTAAAAATAAATCACACACACACACACACCACTTGTTGTAGGCAACATGCTGAATTTTCAATTCACTATGATGTTTTTCATCATATTTATTCTACTTTGCATACTAACAACATTTTATAGGAGTGTGGCATAAAAGCTATGTGAAAATCAGCCAGGAAATTTATTCTAAATATATTTTTGTGAAAGGCCAGATGTATAGTTAGTTTACAAGAAAGCATGTTTGAATGGAAATTATAGCATTTGTGGTGGATTGACAAAATCAAAAAATTGTATCCATGAGGAGTGTATGAGTGAAATTGGATAGGAATTAATTCGTTTGAGCAAATACAAATATGTAACTTATCAACCAAAATATGACAAAGAATCTAAAATGTGTGAGCTTTTTATGAAATAGATATATGTTTCATAATTTATGGTTGAATTCATGGAGAAATTTTCTTATGAATATGTAAGGTGTACACATAGGGTTAAATGGTTGGATGAACATTTTAATCTAATCAAGGATACATTCCTACTTGATTCTATTATTTCATTAGTCAAATTTATTGAAAGTTATAAATTCAAACCACAAATATAATTTCAATTTTAGTATTACAACTCAACACAAGTTACCATATTAATGCATATAGAATTCATGTATACACCTAATAGTACACAAAAAGATCAAAAAATATTAAGGGATTACCATTTCTATATCAGTGCTGATTGATCACATTATACAAAGTATGCAAGGTTGTTTTGAGAAGTTCTATAGATAGTTGACTCAGAGGAACATTACTTTAAATCAACATTACATTTGGTTAGACAATTGCACATCATAATTCAAGAATGCATAGAAGTTTTATTGGTTGATTAAGATGCACATTTCCATTGGTGTAAAAAATATTTGGAGTTTCACTCAAGCTAGCCATGGAAAAGGGGAGCATGATAGTGTTGGATCATGTGTAAAAAGAGCTAATTTAAGGGACGAGTTAAAATTTGAACATGTTATGAATTTGATTGATGTAAAAACTATGGTTGAATGATTTACTAAAAACATATGTCATGGTGCTCAAGTAGATTCTATCATTTGTAGACATATTTGGTTAATAGAGGAAAAATACTTAGCAAACTATAAGGATTATCTGAATCTAATGGGTTCATGTGACATCCACTCATTTCATAGCTCAAACTAAATTTTTTGGACTATTGATATGAAAAACTTGCCATGATTTTATTCTACATGTATGGATTCTATTTGGAATGAGTATGAGTCATAAGAGTGGGTGGATGACTGGAGTTCTAGACCTCTAATTCCAATCAAAACATATCAGGTTCCACCAGCATTGTGACTTATAGATATGGCTTCATTACATGAATTTGACAATATATCTAATCTATTATAACCAAGTATAAAATTAATCTTTATTTACTATTTATTATCATTATCTATCTTCATAGTGTCATTAAAATTTATTTTTTTGTGATGCAAGCCATGTTTTTTGTAGTTATTACAAATGATGGCAATGAAGAGGGAATAGATTACTACTTATGTTAGTGTGTACATGGAAATAAAAAAAATAACATCTTCAATCCTAGAGTGAGAAAATATTGACTATCCCACTGGGTCTATGGTAGTCACTAGAACTTGGCTTCGATGATATTCTATAAAAAGTTCAAATTTATGGTTTTTTGAAGAGTTTGAAATGCACAAGAAGATAGTGCATTATTAAAATTTGGTTCATAAAATTAATATTGAATTTGAAAAATATCATGGAAGGCCAATAAATATAAGTATATGGAAAGTTCATGAGTCAAACCATGAAAATATTCTTGATACTATCAAGATTAGAGCAGATCCTTATGGTTCCTTGGGTTGAAATGCTCAAGTATGTCGACTTGTAAAATGTAGATGCAATCAATTTTACCAAATGTTTTTAAACTTTTTTAGGTAGTATGTATATAAGTTTCATCTTTAGATACTAACATTTTTTCACAGGTTAGTGATGCCAAATAAGCTTCCACCTTCATATGGTTGGCACCGTCAGTAAATAATTTCATATTCTTGAAACTAAGAGAAGCTTACTAAAAGTACTTGGTGTTTTCACGTTCCTAAACATTTACTCATGACAAGTATCTTTCTCCTTATAACCTTAAAAACACATAAACATCCTTATTTAGAGTGATTTACATGGATTATAGCTAAACCAAATGCATTAAAATTGCCTCAAATGGCATTACATACCAATGTTACACAGAAAACAAACACACTTTTCATTGATTTACATATTTTCATTAGTATGGCATTCCTTAATAGTAGTAAAAAATCACTTGCATGTGGAATTATATGTCATGGTAATTTTATCAAATGTAGTTTACCTATATATATGTGCTTGAAGTGATGGATTCACTACATGTTAGTAAACACACCAATAAAACTCAATTTAGACCAATAGTTGATAACTACACAAACATCCTATAATAATCCAACTTAATGAATAATAAATATGTATTCACCACTTTTAAGTGTCTACATTTTCCCTACTTTGATGTGTGTATGTGTTTTTCTACATGCGTGTGCACATGCATGAAACCATATCAAAGTTAAAGGAAAGGTATATATATTAAATAATGTATGCCTAAAGATTTGAAGAAAACTCATTGTATATTTGAACCTATCAAAATATATATATTTTGTACACAATGAAGGATGATTATGTAGTAACCCAAATCTTGTCATACATACTTCATCATGTTAATTTTAACTCCCTTTAAATTTAATTAAAGTATGCACTTAATTAATACCTATTTTCCACCTCATCATATCCTATGCACCATTGAAGACCCATTTCTATTTCAAACCACCATTTGTCACATCCATAAATGTTATAATCACTAAAAATCCCCTTAATCATATATATGGACATACTAAAATTAATAAACTTATAACTTATCCTTAGTGGAAAAAAACATCCAATATGGAGAATAGTTTGGGCCATTCCTTTCCCTATGGGATGCTGTTATTTTTTCCCCAAATGGTCAAATTTACATATTAAGATATCTTTTGGATTTTATTATATGTTTTTAGGCTTCCTATCATGTGGTTAACCCTTTTAATTTATTATAAAGGCACACTCATGTTACTTATTACTTCACTTGGAAATTTCAATACAAAGGATTATTTACATGAGAAAATTGAGAAAAAAAATCATTATCACTACTAGTAGTCCTCGTCCAAGTCCAAACACTATTTTATCTATCTCTAAGCAAACCAAGATCAAATATTCAAGCCATTTATATATTAAAATAATCATAATTGTACAAATCACTCTAAGTGGGAGAACTACATTGTGTTTGATCTCCCTCCTTGGAGTATTAGTTATGTAGATAATGTTAAATCATCATGGGGTGATTGGGGTCAGCTCATTTCAACTATGCTCCACCTGGGTCAGCTCATTTCAACTATGCTCCACCTTTTTTTATTCTTAGGTACTTCAATAATTTCATTCCCTACTATGGTTTCAACCTTGGATGAGTTATTTAAGGTATTCTACACATTCTAGAAGGTCAAATTTACACATATGGATCTAAATTTAGTTTTTGCACATAAATGTGATGTAAAGTTTATGGTTTTATAAAGAATACAAGATCACCAAACTAGGATGGTAGGGGTTCCATTTTACCCTCTATTTTTTGATCTTGTCCTTATTCAATCACATATCTATCCTTTGGGTACTTGTAGATATAATTATTTTTTTGTTATTTCCCTTCTTTTTTATTTAATATAATCAACCATAAGACATAATCAACTAAGTTCCTATTCGTATTTCATAGTTAGACTTCTTACGATCCTTTTTATCTTATCTATTTCAATCATTTACATAAAATATAATATTAAAAATGTCATTTATAACACTACTATATTCTTCTCAATTTATTAGAATTAGGGTTAATTCACCTTTTAATCTAATTTTATATAAAACCTATTGATGAACCCATGTTTCACTTGAGCATTGATTTACATTTTTATCCTTGGGTTTATATAACTTTCTTAATATCATACATTAATTTTTTTGACCTTAGATATAAAATTTACACTATAATAACTTTATTTAAACTTAAAATATAATATCTAATACTAAAAGCATTTTATTTTGACCTTGGATGACATTTGACACTCTAACTATCTTATTTTAAATTTGAATTTTATTAGAATTCACTAATCTCCATACAGAAAAATATATTCCTTATTTTAAAGATCATTAATTTTTATTTTTATTTTAATTTAGTTTTTCAATCATATATGGCTATATTGGATAAAAAAGACTTACTTAAAGTTTCTTACAAAAGAATGAAATCACATACTAAGATGCAAGTATCATTAATAAAAAGTTTTATCAAATCAAGTTTGACATGAGAAAAAGAAAAGTCATACATCCAAAATGATGTAGATATTACTCATAAATAGCCTAATGTGTTATTCAATCCATATTAATTCAATGTTTAGTTATAATTTTTACTAGCTACAATTATACAATAAAGGGCATGTACAACTCCTTTCATTAATCCCTCCTAGATCTCAAGGTTTTGATTGTTTCCATCCTATTCCAGTTATTTTCAAAAATAAAATATTTGATTATGTATCCCATGGTATTTATAACCAAATAATTTTTCCACCTGATCATGGAGGTAGCTAACATGTTCTTCCTCAACCCCTTCAACCTCTTAGGGGAAAGTAAAATTAATACAAAGGGTATGATATCATAAATAAACTAAAAAATACCAATGAAAAATTTTCAATTTTGGATTTACTAAGGAGATAAATAGTTTATAAGGACATTTTATATGTTGTATTAATAATTACCACTATTAATTATGTATACAAATTTTTACTTTAACTTATATCATGAGAACATTTAGAGATACTGTGAAGATGATTACTTTTGAAAATGAAGAATTGTCAACAAAATATAAAATCATACAATACCTCCCCTTATTTAATTAATTAATAATTCAAAAATAAGAAATCAATCAGATATTAATCTATGTTGGCTTAAAAGTAACATTTGTAGCAGTCATTTCTTATTAAAAAATGGGTATTGATATTAGTAGTCCTCATCAAACAAAACAAACTATCAAAAGATTTTATGATTCTTAAAGATAAGTTTTTAGATGTAACATTGGGATTGAAAATAATGTTTACTCTATTTAATGTTATGCTTAATCAATTGCATTAAAATTTACTATTGGGGAGACCATGTATACACATGATGGAAGTAGTCCAGTCTACATTTCATAGGTGTGTTAAATTCATGCATGAGTTATACTCATGTATGAATTTATTGCAGATGATAATCATTTCTAATTCTATAAATTTAATAATTTCAATAATAATTGATTGATCCAAATATTATCCCAATAATTCAAATCATTCCTTCAGCCTAAATAGTCACATATCAGATTAGAGAGTCAAGTTATAATAAAAATCAAATGGATCAATAAGAATTATATAAAATTCAAAATGAACTTGAAAAAACAAAAAAGTAAAAAAATGTGCAAAATTAACTTATAAATTTACAAGAATATCTAATAAGATGGCAAAAATGGTGTTTACTAAAGAAAAATATAAATTCAAACATTAAAAGTAGAACAATCTGAGAAGGAAAAGGTACAAAATTAAGAAAGAGAAATACAAGGAGAAAAAAATTGTATATAAAGAAGATAGAGATAATGAGAATCAACATGTTCATTATCCCCCTTTATTGGTCAATTTAGAAGAAAAAGATATTCATGTTTCTGATTATTAAAATAGTGATGAGTATGAATCCAACATGGTTAATATCACAGACAATCAAATATGAAAGTTAAACTTAAAATCTTCATATGAATATTTATCTCATTATTTATTTACACCTATTGTTTTAGGGATTCACCATGATGATTCAAAGGAAAATTAATATTAAAATATCGAAGTATATTATTGTGTCCCACTAGGTAGCTAATTTAAAAAAACAAAACACTACACAATTAAAAAAATATGCAAAAAAAAACTTAATAATTTTCTAAAAATTTGGAAAAAAGTATATTAACTACATATTTGTGTGTATAATCTAAAAAAAAATTGTTTCATTAATCTTAATGACCTAGATTCAATATATTTTGAGGCAAAATAAGAAGTGTATACAACCCATTTATACCAAAATGTGGGACACATTATTTTGATTTACATTCAAAAGGAAAATAAATATTAGGTATTCTTAAAAGTCTAATTATGCAAACGTGGATGCTAAGAATTCAAAAATAAAAGTTAAATGTGAGAAATTGAGGTTAAAAAAATAATAGGTTGAAAATTAAGGGTGTCAAATTTGATAAGTGAAAAGAGACTAATTACAAATAGAATAAATTAAAAAGCAACACACACACACACACACACACACACACACACACACACACACACACACACACACACACACACACACACACACACACACACACACACACACACACACACACACACACACACACACACACACACACACACACACACACAAGAACAATAGCAATTATAAAACTTGCAACAACATAAATTACAAAAATATATTTTTATCAAAACTAAAGGTGTTAAAATAGGTCCAAGATAAACAAGAAAATGTCTCTAAGAAAATATTCCCATTAAAATAGTTGTAAAATCAAGTTAAAGTTAAAAGTGAAGTTTTAAATGACTTACTTATAAATAATTCATCATATGTAGAACATTTGATTCTTA
>JARHVA010003634.1:250000-257500 GCA_037957365.1 Torreya grandis | reverse complement strand
AAATATTGAAATACTTGTCAAAATGATTGTCTCAATGAGAAAGTCAAAACATTATAGTTACATTATGACCCAATAATTTTATGATCTTTATATGCACCACACATATCACAAAAATAATAGAATCTTATTTATGCCAGTAAAAATTTACTTTGCTTTTAAGTTTCAATTTTTTTCTAATAAACAAATTCCCAATTAGGGATACTAAAACTAAATCTAGAAAAAATTGTTAAAATTTAAGTTGAACATAGAATATTGAAATAATGTAGATCTATAAAATGTAACTAGAGTTGATTTTATAAATACTAGAATTATGTGTGTATGATCTTAGGATATTCGATAGGTAAATCCAAAGTCTTAAGTATTGAACATTCCTAAGAATAAGTGACAATGAAAGTTTAAATCGTCTCATATTTACACTATCATGTCTCTAAATTACTATGGACTAAATTCCCAAAGTTATCCACTTACCATGCTCGATATTGGTTATTTATAGTAAGCCACTAAATCTAAGATTGAAACCTAAAATTCATAAAAAAATAAATGAAATGTATGAAAAATAAATAAAATGCAAAATACATAGAAAAATAAGGAAATAGTTTATATTTAATGTTTAAACCTACATGTAGAACGAGGTGAAGATTATATGGCTATGATACCAAATTATTAAATTATCTAGATATGGTATATATTTGTATTGTCTACCATAACATAAACACCCAAAATACATGCATAATAAACGCATGAAATCTTTAAAACAAAGATATATTCATCCAAGTAGCATAGTTGTCTATTTTGGTTAAGAACATTGGCTTAATTATTTAAATATAAAAATAACTCTCATCCATAATATTCCTCGCCCACTATCCCTATATGTTATTATATATAAAAGGAAGGAGGATAGGGTTAGGTTTAGTGTTTTGGTGATTAGATAAAAATATAATGAGACAAAACTATTATAAGTAAAAATCTAATAATAACTTTTAAATAAGTATGCACCAATTATTGACTACCCACAAAGTATAGATACATATTAAAACAATACAATTGTATATGAATAATTTAAATACACTAACATATATTTTCATATAATTCATAATAGAATTTTCAGAATTACTGTTTCTATATTGTTATTAACTTTAGTCTAATTGTCAAAGGAATTATCTATTTTTAAAACAAGTTATTAAGTTTGTCTATTGACTATTGTTTATCAAAAACATCTTTTTGAAAAAAACAATCACAATTTTATTGGGGTGGTCAATTAATGAATTATACCTTGTCCATGCAATAGTTTACATATATAATGTATTTGTATTTCATTATTTTTTAACCTCTGATTGTAATAATGGATGATAATATTTTATGTTTTATGATCTATGATATTATTGTCATGATTGTATATTCATTTCCTAATATAGATGTGTGTGTGTACAATTCATTCAATGAAATGGGTTAAATTTTATTTTAAATAAATCTAAGGATAATACAAATAATTATAAAAAAATAATTATCTCCTAAGTAAGAAATATTGCATGAATGTTGATCTAAACATATTATAGTTACTGCTAAAACTGAAACATAATAAATGACACCTTTCATCCCTAATGCCAATATACCTAGAGATATTTATAGCTACCATCCTTACCTTATTTTACCCTATTTTTATATTGGATACATATTTCCTAGTTATCAAAATATGAAGATGAAGGGTTCATAATCCTATATAATTTTACATGAATATAAAATTTGAAATGTATTTCTTTGTGATTTTAAATCCAAATATTTATAACACATGAAAATTATATTACCTAATGTGTAAATCCATGATAACACTCAACCCTTGAATGAACCTATTTAGAGTACCAACATTCCAATATAACATATTCTTACTATGATGCATTTCATGAAAAATTGGTAAAAATAGGTCCATATTTTATCTGTAAATGGCACATCATAAGAAGATATGCTATCACAAGAATAAATTAATTAGCATGTTAATATAAACTTCATCAATAACTCCCCATTCAATACATATGTGTCTCATAATATTTAATCTTCAAAATGAGTTTAGAAATAAAAATAATCTATAGCTAATGAATCATAAAATTGGCACAAGCTTAATACTTCTCTAGTTGAAACTCTCAAAAACATTCTTTGAAATAAATCGATTACATTACAATAGATAAGGTCAAAATAATATTAGGATTATTGTAGACTTTTTGGTAATCAAATGGATAGAGGTCATGATTCACAACTAGAATACAAGATATTATTTATAGTAGTGATCTTATATATGATGCATATATTAAAGCACCACAAGAGTCAAATACACCATATAATGTTTAGAAACCAACTAAAATTTTGGTTCTATCTCCAAAGGTTAAATTAATAAATCCAATGTTACTTATAGAAATGTTTCCTAAGAAATAGGCTCCTAATAAGTAAGTTCATAAAAATTATTTGTCGAAGATGATTAATGTTACAAACATCGTTTCTAAGCATGAAACCACATCCTAATCTTCATTCATAGAACTAAATGAAGTCCATACCACAAATGAAGTTCATCCCACTAATGATGATGAATATATTGGAGATATAATAAAATCTAATAAACCAATTGAAAAATATAGTGCAGTTGGTTATGCATACCCTACTACATATAAAAATGATAATGGGAATAATGGATTTGAATTCATGGATATTAATGATTTTGATATATAAATAAATAAATATTTGATATTAGAGTGGGCCAATTATCACTATGTTTATATTATGACATTCAAGGTATATTAATCTTAATATTTTGAGAGTGATGTTTTGGAATGGGCCTCAAAAGCTTCAATCGATCAAAAGTCTTCTAAAATATAAGATATAAACTCAGATTTATGATTGACAATAATATGACAAGGATTTATGAGGCATAAAGACCTATGGTGGAGCTAAAGGCTCTTTCTAATAAAGGAATAATAGTTTTTTTTTTACTAATGTTGGATTCTATCGAGTTGATTCCATTGGTGTTTTCATCTCATTCTTTTCATAATCTAATGTTTTATAAGATGGGAAGGATTGAACCATTGTATGAAAAAATAAAAACACTAGCATAATAATGTCCCAAAACTTAATATAATGACTCTCTTATACCATTTACTATTGTTGGACAATTCTTTGTAAGTCATGTTTTTTTTTTATGTCTTGTAGCCTTTGTCCTTTTTGATCCTTTGTTGTATATATTTCACTATGTTTGTTTAAGTATTGTTATGTGAATACAAAAAAGAATTATTAAAAAAAAAGTAAATAATTCTAACGAAATCATAATTGTTCCTATGAGTTTAGTTCCAAATGAGTGTCCATATAACTAGCTTATTCATGAGCTAGAGATGCTAACTAAGTTTAAATTAATATGTGAACATGGCATATTTTATATGCATATTTATTAGTATATCCCATTTATTTGGTAATTGGTTATATTTAAAATAATTTATTGTAAACATATTCTTATTATATTATTTTTTGATTAAATTCTATACATTTAATTAGTTGTTTCATATATTTTTCTATCTCAGAATACATGTGTATATACGATTTTTAATTGACCATTATTATAACCCTTAGGTTTGATTTGTTTATTAGTTTTTTATTATCCCTTACTTTTTTATTATTTATTATGTTATGGAAATTTATGATAGATATATTATGATGAATCCTACCTCGCATTAGTTTTATACTACTTTCCCACCCCTCCATATTGACTATATATGCTTTTGTTTCTCAAGGAATACAATGATCTTATAAGATAACACATATTTTATGCCTACATATCTTTTAAATTTTGCATAGACATCATTTACCATTGGTATGCATGAATCCTCTTTTCTCCATAAGGTCTTATAAGTCATGGTTTCATGATTCACATAAAAGGAACATTTCCTGTCTTCACTTACTTGAGATTGAGTGAACATTATATATAGACATATTATATGGATTATTTTTATCCCTTATACTCTTATATTTTCAAAGCCTTTCCGTGTGGCCTTTCTATATTAGATAAATGTTTGCATATATAATTTTCATGATAGATTAGATTATAAATATTATATACACATGATTTTCATGATAGATTATATTATATATTTTACATCCACATGATTTGGACAATATGAATGAGTAGGTTATAGGACATATATGTTACATATGATACATGGACATATATACTGGATTTCATTATACCAAGGGATAACATTTCTACATGAGGGGCATGACTACATTATTGGAATCTTCATATACTTTTTAGGTTATATATTTATATGATATTGATTATAAATATTTAATTAAATTATTTATACATGCCTTGTTGTTTTGTATATATTATAGTTCTATTTTTTTTGTATATTTCACTTTTTCATACTAGATTATGACATTGGTTAATTATGTGTAATAACATTTATTGATCCATGTGTGGTTCATGATTATGATTATTACATCAACTATTATATTATTTGTTTTTATGAGAGTATTTATTTGTCTTGTCACATAATGTGTAAGTAATGTTAGAGGATCTTATCGTCCATGTAATTACCATGTCAGGTCATATTTAAGTAAAATTTGATTATTTTATTGAGTGATTGTCTATCTCATTAAAAAAAATTAGGTGGGTGTGGCGTAATTGGGGGATGATGTTTAAAATGTCATTTTTTAAAAAAATATAAAAAACATGAAATTGGAATTTTTTTAAAGTTTTAGTTAAAAATATGTATTTTGAATGTATTTAATTCTTATCCATCCTTATAACAAAATGTATTAATACAAAATTCAAACAAAAAAAAATTACCAAATAGGGTAGTCTACAGGCCCCTGATGAGAAAAGGATGATAGGATACAACAAAATTACTAGATACGTCTTGTCAAAAATATATATTATAAATAAAAATATGAAGATGAGATAATTTAATATAGATTTTTAAATACTTACCATTCTTCATACAAGAGCTTCAAATGGTCTTCAACAAATTCTAGGTCTAAGTCCTTATCCTATGTGTGCTTATCTTAAACTTGGAGAGTCTTTTAGATGCATTTGGATAAATAATTTTATGATGAAATAAGAATATGGAGTATGTTATTTTTAATATATTTTATAAATACATTTAAAATTTTGATGATAGATTGAGGTATATATGATAATGAAATAAGCTTTTGTTATGAAAATACTAAAGTGCTTATGTATTAATGTATTTTATTGGAGTAAACAAGTGATTTTTTGTATTTAATTGTATGTAGGAATATATAAAATGTAAAATAATGTTTGCAATATTTTTATATTGTTTTTTTTATGAATATATTTTTTCATTAATTTTCAAAGTGAAGAATTTCAAAATATTGAAACCACATGAATATATTTTTAAAGTGATTTTGAACTTATTTCATAAAAAATATATTTTTTATTTTAAATTCATAGCTAATTATTTTTAATTATTTTGAATATGAGTTATATAAATTTTTGGTCTATTTTAAAAAAATAATTAATTTATTTGTAGTAATATATGCAAGAGCCATAATGATATATGCTATGTAGAATTTAAGAAATAATTAAAAATTAAAAATTATATATTTATAAAATACATTCTCTCATTTACAATATAATATGCACGTTTATGTGTGCACATGTGTGTGTGCGTGTACGTGTACATGTGTGTGTGTCATGTATGTATGTGTACGTGGGTACGCACATGTACATGCATGCATGTTTGTGTCTAATGTCCTTAAATGTGCACATAAAAGTGGAAAAACATATCAATTTATAAAAATTCACGTTGAGTGGTCTATAACAAATTTTTATACTATGTTAAAATCCTCCAAGCGAAAAACCATTTTTAGAGGGAAAGGTGTAAACTTAAATTTTTAAATTAACATAAGGGAATATACCATTTATAATATGTGCATGATCTTTACAAACGGTGCATGTCATTTCTAAAAGGTGTACACCCTATTGAAATAGGAAATTCTTTAAGTGAATTTTCCAATTTCAAATGACTCCTACACAAGTTGTGTGGTATTCAAAAATGTGCATGACTGATGTATTTTAATTAAAAAAACTCCTATATCTCCATGGGATTTTCTCGACCAATTAATAGTTTACAATCTTTTAAATATTTTTTACATTCAAAATTATTCCAATTAGTCATTTTAATTATTTCAACTATCATAAATTCATTATATGAATATATATAAATCCTAATTTTACTTAAATGTATAAAGACAAATCATGGGGTAGGGTCTTAGCATCAAATTAACTATTAAAAATATAAAAATTACAAAAAATGAAGTCAAGAGAACAAAAAAAATAAAAGGATATGAAGACAAGAGAACACGGATAAGATATTCCATATAAGGTGAAGCTAATTTTTCCATACGAAGTAATTCAATTAAAAATAACATGTCTAATTATATTTATAAACATATTCATATGGAATAAGAGTTAATCAATACTTATTAGATGATAGAACATAATATGTAGAAAATGTAATAAATGAATCTGTATTGACTAATGAAACACATAGTGAAAAACATTATAATGAAATATTTATCCATAATTATTGTTTTGATCATGATTATACAATAATTTCACATGATTATGATTATCGTGAAATTAACCCAATTTAACTCTCACCAAATGAAGAATAATTTACTCTTATGTTAACATAGGTTTGAATCCACCTTCTCTAGTTGATGTGATAACACAATTAAATTTAATAAATAATTTTGATCCTAGGCTCTCACCACAAAGGATAACACGATTACCACCAATGTATTAGATTTTTATATATGAGACAACATTATGACCTTTCAATGGTAAAAATTCAAAATGTAATACTAAACATCATGCTTGGCTTGTATAGTACTATGAATTTTCCATATAAAATGATGTTAATTATTTTTTTAAATGATGAAAATATAAACCAAAGCTATACAATGCATAATTTATAGTTAAGAACAAGTAATAGAGAGGAATCGAATAATACAATAGAAAATAATGTAAGTAATATATTTAATGCAATAGGTAAACACACTATAAATAAATATAATAATGTGTCAAGATGAATAATAACATAGTCTATATTGATCTAGATGACATCTAAAGGATGATTTATTTATAAATTAATTACAATCATTAGATTTAATAGACAAAGTCTGATTAAATTTTAATGAAGAAGAAATAGAATTGATGAACCTTTCTTAATATATTATTGTGAATTTAATTTTAGAATCCCATAACAATACAAGGTCTTAAGTGAAGCAACAAAACATTTGATTGAAAAAAAAATTATATGACAATACAAGAGTCTTTCTTATTATAAAGGATGATTTATAAATAAGTAATTTTTAAAATACCTTATGCCATAGGCCAAAATGTTTTTGCACATGACCCAAAAAAAATTATATAATGACTTTCTAAAAAAACATAATAGAAAATTAGTTATTAGCCAAATGTCATGTTAGATGTGCAAG